>CM019067.1:326245569-326548069 GCA_009667805.1 Leptobrachium leishanense | reverse complement strand
CTATATCTATCTGTATCTATCTGTATCTATCTATATCTATCTGTATCTATCTGTATCTATCTATCTATATCTATCATATCTAATCTGTATCTATATATCTATCTATCTATCTATATCTATCTGTATCGATCTATCTATCTATATCTATCTGTATCTACTCTATCTATCTATCTATCTATCTACTCTGTATCTATCTATCTATCTATATCTATCTGTATCTATCTATCTATCTATCTATCTATCTATATCTATCTGTATCTATCTGTATCTATCTATACTATCTATCTTATCTATCTCTATCTATCTATCTATCTATCTAATTATATCTGTATCTATTCTATCTATCTATATGTATCTATCTATCTAGTATCTATCTATCTATCTGTATCTCTATCTATCTGTATCTGTATCTATCTATCTGTATCTATCTGTATCTATCTATCTATCTATCTATCTATCTGTATCTATCTATCTGTATCTATCTGTATCTATCTGTATCTATCTATATCTATCTATATCTATCTGTATCTATATATCTATCTATATCTATCTATCTATATCTATCTGTATCGATCTATCTATCTATATCTATCTGTATCTATCTCTATCTATCTATCTATCTATCTATCTGTATCTATCTATCTATCTATCTATCTATCTATCTATCTATCTATATCTATCTGTATCTATCTATCTATATCTATCTGTATCTATCTGTATCTATCTATCTATATCTATCTGTATCTATCTGTATCTATCTGTATCTATCTATCTATCTATCTGTATCTATCTATCTATCTATCTCTATCTATCTATCTATCTATATCTATCTGTATCTATCTATCTATCTATCTATCTGTATCTATCTATCTGTATCTATCTATCTGTATCTATCTGTATCTAAATGTATCTATCTATCTATCTGTAATCTATCTATCTGTATCTATCTGTATCTATCTGTAATCTATCTATCTATATCTATCTGTATCTATCTATATCTATCTATATCTATCTGTATCTATCTGTATCTATCTATCTATATCTATCTTAGTATCTATCTCCTATCTGTATCTATCTGTATCTATCTATCTATCTATCTGATATCTTATCTATCTATCTATCTATCTATCTATCTATCTATGCTATCTATCTGATCTGTATCTATCTATCTATCTATCTATCCTAATCTATCGTCTATCTGTATCTATCTGTATCTAATCTATATCTATCTATATCTATCTGTATCTATCTATCTATCTATCTATCTATCTATCTATCTAATATCTATATCTATCTGTATCGATCTATCTATCTATATCTATCTGTTATCTATCTATCTATCTATCTATCTTATATCTATCTGTATCTATCTATCTATCTATCTATATCTATCTGTATCTCTATCTATCTATCTATCTATCTATCTATCTATCTATCTATATCTATCTGGTATCTATCTGTATCTATCTATCTATCTGTATCTATTATCTATCTATCTATCTCTATCTATCTATCTATATCTGTATCTGTATCTATCTGTATCTATCTATCTATCTATCTATCTGTATCTATCTATCTATCTATCTCTATCTATCTCTATCTATAACTATCTGTATCTATCTGTATACTATCTGTATCTAATCTATCTATATCTATTGTATCTACATATCTATCTATATCTATCTGTATCTATCTTATCTATCTATATATCTATATCTATCTTTATCTATCTGTATCTATATAATCTATCTGTATCTATCTGTATCTATCTGTATCTATCTATATCTATCGTATCTATCTGTATCTATCTATCATATCTATCTATATCTAATCTGTATCTATATATCTATCTCATCTATCTATCTATATCTATCTGTATCGATCTATCTATCTATATCTATCTGTATCTATCTCTATCTATCTATCTATCTATCTATCTATCTATCTGTATCTATCTATCTATCTTATCTATATCTATCTGTATCTATCTGTATCTATCTATCTATCTATCTATCTATATCTATCTCTATCTATCTATCTGTATCTATCTGTATCTATCTATCTATCTGTATCTATCTATCTATCTATCTCTATCTATCTATCTATATCTATCTGTATCTATCTGTATCTATCTATCTATCTATCTATCTATCTATCTGTATCTATCTATCTATCTATCTATCTATCTATCTATCTATCTATCTGTATCTAAATGTATCTATCTATCTATCTGTATCTATCTATCTGTATCTATCTATCTGTATCTATCTGTATCTATCTGTATCTATCTGTATCTATCTGTATCTATCTATCTATATCTATCTGTATCTATCTATATCTATCTATATCTATCTGTATCTATCTATATCTATCTATCTATATCTATCTGTATCTATCTCTATCTGTATCTATCTGTATCTATCTGTATCTATCTATCTATCTATCTATCTATCTATATCTATCTGTATCTATCTATATCTATCTGTATCTATCTGTATCTATCTATCTATATCTATCTGTATCTATCTATCTGAATCTATCTGTATCTATCTATCTATCTATCTAGCTATCTAGCTATATATCTGTATCTATCTGTATCTATCTATCTATATCTATCTGTATCTATCTATCTATATCTATCTGTATCTATCTATGCTTATCTATCTATCTATATCTATCTGTATCTATCTATCTATCTATCTATCTATCTATCTATCTATCTATCTATCTATCTGTATCTATCCATATCTATTTGTATCTATCTATATCTATCTGTAGCTATCTGTATCTATCTATCTATCTATCTGTATCTGTCCATATCTATCTATTTGTATCTATCTATCTATATCTATCTATCTATATACGTAAAGGGAATCCACAAGGTAGAGGAAGGGAGTATATTTAAAAGGAAACAAAATAGCAAAACAAGAGGACATAGTCTTAGATTAGAGGGGCAAAGGTTTAAAAGTAACATCAGGAAGCATTATTTTACTGAGCGGGTGGTGGATACATGGAACAGTCTTCCAGTAGAAGTGGTAGAGGCCAAAACAGTAATTGAATTTAAGCAGGCATGGGATAGGCATAAGGCTATCCTAAACAAAAGATAAATCCAGGTAAAGTATCCATGTAATTGGCAGACTAGATGGGCCGAAAGGTTCTTATCTGCCGACATTTTTCTATGTTTCTATGTTTCTATATCTATCTGTATCTATCTATCTATCTGAATCTATCTGTATCTATCTATCTATATATCTGTATATCTATCAATCTATCTGTATCTATCTGTAACTATCTGTATCTATCTATATCTATCTTTATCTATCTATCTATATCTATCTTTATCTATCTATATCTATCTGTATCTATCTATCTATCTATCTATCTATCTATCTATCTATCTATCTATCTATCTATCTATCTATCTATATCTATCTGTATCTATCTATCTATATCTATCTGTATCTATCTGTATCTATCTATCTATCTATATCTATCTGTACATATCTGTATCTATCTGTATCTGTCTGTATCTATCTGTATCTATCAATTTATCTGTATTTATCTGTTTCTATTTTTATCTATCTATCCATCTATCTCCATGTTTCTATCTATCTATCTATCTATATCCATATCTATCTATCTATCTATCTATCTATCTATCTATCTATCTATCTATCTATCTATCTATCTATCTGTATCTATCTATCTGTATCTATCTATCTATATCCATGTATCTATCTATCTATCTATCTATCTATCTATATATATATATCTGTAACTATCTGTATCTATCTATCTATCTATCTATCTATCTATCTATCTATCTATCTATCTATCTATCTATCTGTATCTATCCATCTATCTGTATCTATCAATTTATCTGTATCTATCTATCTGTATCTATATATCTGTATCTTTGTATCCATTTATCTGTATCTATCTCTCTATCTATCTATCTATCTATCTATATCCATGTATATGTATCTATGCATCCATTTATATCTATCTATCTATTTATCTATCTCCATGTATCTGTATCTATCTATCTGTATCTACCTACCTATCTATCTGTATCTATCTATCTCTCTGTATCTATCTCTCTCTATCTATCTGTATCTATCTGTATCTATCTATCTCCATGTATCTGTATCTATCTGTATCTACCTATCTATCTATCTGTATCTATCTGTATCTCTATGTATCTATCTGTATTTGTTTCTATCTATCTCTATCTATCTATCTATCTATCTGCATCTATCTATCTGTATCTCTATGTATCTATCTGTATCTATCTGTATCTATCTATCTATCTTTATCTATCAATTGATCTGTATCTGTCTATCTGTATCTATCTATCTGTGTCTATCTATCTTTATCTATCTGTATCTACAGTTGTGTTCAAAATTATTCAACCCCCAATGCTGTAAAGGGTTTTAGGGAATTTAGTGTACATTTGTAATTGTATTCAGAATGAAATCCTACAAGGACTTTTTAAAGAACCATATGCAACTAAAATGACATCAATTGGGTATGTAATACAGTAGTAAATGTTTCTTTTGTGAATTCTTCATTGACACAATTATTCAACCCCTTAAAGACTACCACTCTGAAGAACAGAGGTTCATTCAAGTGTTTTCAATCAGGTATTGAAAACACCTGTGGATGTCATGGAGCAGCAATAAAGCATAATAAGCACCAATTAGGCAGCTTTAAAATGACTGTGATACTCAGCTCCTTCTAGACATTTACTGGTGTGGTTACAAACATGGTGAAGTCAAGAGAATGGTCCAGGAAGACAAGAGAAGAGGTGATTACTCTTCACAGGAAGGGCAATGGCTATAAGAAGATTGCAAAGATGTTAAACATACCAAGAGAGACCATAGGAAGCATCATTCGCAAATTCAAAGCAAAGGGCACTGTTGAAACGCTACCTGGTCGTGGCAGAAAGAAGATGCTGACTTCGACTGCTGTGCGCCACCTGAAGCATAGAGTGGAGAAAAGTCCCCGTGTGACTGCTGAGGAACTGAGAAAAGATTTGTCAGATGTGGGTACTGAAGTTTCAGCTCAGACAATACGGCGCACACTGCGTAATGAAGGCCTCCATGCCAGAACTCCCAGGCGCACCCCCTTGCTGTCTCCAAAGAATAAGAAGAGTCGACTGCAGTATGCCAAAAGTCATGTGGACAAACCACAGAAGTTTTGGGATAGTGTTCTGTGGACTGATGAAACAAAATTAGAACTGTTTGGGCCCATGGATCAACGCTATGTTTGGAGGAGGAAGAACAAGGCCTATGAAGAAAAGAAACACCTTGCCTACTGTGAAGCATGGCGGGGGGTCAATCATGCTTTGGAGCTGTTTTGCTTCTGCAGGTACAGGGAAGCTTCAGCGTGTGCAAGGTACCATGAATTCTCTTCA
Organism: Leptobrachium leishanense; assembly: GCA_009667805.1. NCBI lineage: Eukaryota > Metazoa > Chordata > Amphibia > Anura > Megophryidae > Leptobrachium > Leptobrachium leishanense. The sequence goes on along the minus strand of CM019067.1, from coordinate 326,542,653 downwards.
GTACCAGGAGATATTGGATGACAATGTGATGCAGTCCGTCACAAACCTGAGGCTTGGGAGACGTTGGACCTTTCAACAGGACAATGATCCCAAGCATACCTCCAAGTCCACTAGAGCATGGTTGCAGATTAAAGGCTGGAACATTTTGGAGTGGCCATCGCAGTCACCTGACTTAAATCCGATTGAGAACCTCAGGTGGGACTTAAAGAAAGCAGTTGCAGTGCGCAAGCCTAAGAATGTGACTGAACTGGAGGCTTTTGCCCATGACGAATGGGCGAAGATACCCGTAGATCGCTGCAAGACACTTGTGTCAAGCTATGCTTCACGTTTAAAAGCTGTTATAACTGTAAAAGGATGTTGTACTAAGTACTAAGATTGAATGTCACTTGGGGGTTGAATAAAACTGATAATGATGTGAGCACAGAGAAAGACATTTGTGGTTATTTCATTATAAATGTTATGTTATATTTGTCTGACCTACACGTGCCTCTTTGATTTAATTGTAAGCAAGATGACTGAATGATCAAAATCAATTTCAAACTGGCCAAAACACTCAATTTCAGTGGGGGTTGAATAATTTTGAACACAACTGTATCTATATATCTATCTATCTGTGTCTATCTATCTGAATTTATCAATTTATCTGTATCTATCTGTCTATCTATCTGTATCTATCTGTATCTATCCATCTATCTGTATCTATCAATTTATCTGTATCTATCTATCCATCTATCCATCTATCTGAATCTATCTGTATCTATCATCTATCAGTATCTATCAATTTATCTGAGTCTATCTATCTGTATCTATGTATCCATTTATATGTATCTATCTGTATCTATCCATCCATGTATCTGTATCTATCTATCTATATCCATTTATCTGTATCTTTCGATCTATCTCCATGTATCTATCTATCTATCTATCTATCTATCTATCTATCTATCTATCTATATCCATGTATCTGTATCTATCTATCTATATCTCTCTGTATCTATCAGTATCTATCCATCTGTATCTATCTGTATCTATCAATTTATCTGTATCTATCTATCTATCTATCTATCTATCTATCTATCTATCTATCTATCTATCTATCTATCTGTATCTCTCTGTATCTATCTGTATCTATCCATCTGTATCAATTTATCTGTATCTATCTATCTGTATCTGTATTTATCTATCCATTTATCTGTATCTATCTATATCCATGTATCTGTATCTATCTATCCATTTATCTGTATCTATCTATATCCATGTATCTGTATCTATCTATCCAATTATCTGTTTCTATCTATCTATCTATGTATCTATCTATATCTATCTCTCTCCATGTATCTGTATATATCTATATATCTATATATATCCATGTATCTGTATCTATCTATCTATATCCATGTATATCTATCTATCTATATCCATGAATCTCTATCTATCTGTATCTCTATATCTATATCCATGTATCTGTATCTATCTATCTATCTCCATGTATCTCTATCTATCTATCTCCATGTATCTCTATCTATCTATCTGTATCTCTCTATCTATCTGTATCCATTTATCTGTATCCATCTATTTGTATCTATCTGTATCTATCATCTATCCATTTATCTGTATCTATCTATCGTCTGTATCTGTATCCATGTATCTGTCTGTATCTATTTATCTGTGTGTATCTGTATCTATGTCCTGTCTTTCTGTCTGTATCCCTGTCTTTCTGTCTGTATCCCTGTCTTTCTGTCTATATCCCTGTCTGTCTGTATCCCTGTATCCCTGTCTTTCTGTCTTTATCCCTGTATCCCTGTCTTTCTGTCTGTATCCCTGTCTGTCTGTATCCCTGTATCCCTGTCTTTCTGTATCCCTGTATCCCTGTCTTTCTGTCTTTATCCCTGTATCCCTGTCTTTCTGTATCCCTGTATCCCTGTCTTTCTGTCTTTATCCCTGTATCCCTGTCTTTCTGTCTGTATCCCTGTCTGTCTGTATCCCTGTATCCCTGTCTTTCTGTCTTTATCCCTGTATCCCTGTCTTTATCCCTGTATCCATGTCTTTCTGTCTGTATCCCTGTCTGTCTTTATCCCTGTCGGTCTGTCTGTATCCCTGTCTTTCTGTCTGTATCCCTGTCTGTCTTTCTGTCTGTATCCCTGTCTGTCTGTCTGTCTGTATCCCTGTCTGTCTGTCTGTCTTTCTATCTCTATAGATCTCTGTAAACTTCCTATACATTGTTACTGTACATTAACGCTTACTGTATATATACTTTGTATAGGAAGTGCTAATGTGGAGGCAGAGCATAATCAGTGATTCCAATGTCACTCTTTACTCTTTCTTGCAGGGAGTAATAAAAATAAATTATTGGTTGTCAAAACTTGGCAAAAAAAATAGATTTAAGCCAAGATTAATAAATAAACACATCAATTAAATCATAAACACATAATAAATACATAAAACCTGACAATTCACCAATACATTGTATTTTAAGGTTATGGTGCAAATATCAATAGTGTGAAAATAGAATGTTTTTATGAATCGGCCAATTGCAATCCCCCCAAATCCCCCCAGACCCCCCCAAATCCCATGCTGAGTAAATGCAGCGTAATGCAGCTTTATCCAGCTCCGTCACATTCCCCGCTGTCCCAGGAGCCGCAGGGTTCATATATAATGTCATTACGGGCCAGATAGAGCAGCTGTCGCCGTCTCGCAGCCTGTAACGCGGGGAATTGTACAATGTTACCAGCCATTCAAAATCCACTTAACACATTAGCATTTCCAGGCGCGGGACGCCACGTCAAGGAGCTTGTAATAATTCCAGGGATTCCACTCATATAAGATAATAACATTCTCTCCCGCGTACGGTGCGCCGGGAATCAACCGGCTGACATCAGCCACGGCTAACCAGCCACAGGTTAAGTGACAGGAGCCTCAACACAGACAGAACATCACAGCAGACATAGCTCATTTATACCTGTTTAAGGCCCTGCTCCTCTTTTCTCACATGATGTCACTCATTTTAGAGGCTCCTCCATATATTCAGGGTGTGCGGGTGTCTTTTTAGGGGCTCCTCCATATATTCAGGGTGTGCGGGTGTCTTTTTAGGGGTTCCTCCATATATTCAGGGTGTGCGGGTGTCTTTTTAGGGGCTCCTTCATATAGTCAGGGTGTGTGGGTGTCTTTTTAGGGGCTCCTCCATATATTCAGGGTGTGTGGGTGTCTTTTTAGGGGCTCCTCCATATATTCAGGGTGTGCGGGTGTCTTTTTAGGGGTTCCTCCATATATTCAGGGTGTGCAGATGTCTCTTTAGGGGCTCCTCCATATATTCAGGGTCTGCGTTTATCTTTTTAGGGGCTCCTCCATATATTCAGGGTGTGCGGGTGTCTCTTTAGGGGCTCCTCCATATATTCAGGGTGTGCGGGTGTCTCTTTAGGGGCTCCTCCATATATTCAGGGTGTGCGGGTGTCTCTTTAGGGGTTCCTCCATATATTCAGGGTGTGCAGGTGTCTTTTTAGGGGCTCCTCCATATATTCAGGGTGTGTGGGTGTCTTTTTAGGGGCTCCGCCATATTTTCATGGTGTGTCTTTTTAGGGGCTCCTCCATATATTCAGGGTGTGCAGGTGTCTTTTTAGGGGCTCCTCCATATATTCAGGGTGTGCGGGTGTCTTTTTAGGGGCTCCTCCATATATTCAGGGTGTGTGGGTGTCTTTTTAGGGGCTCCTCCATATATTCAGGGTGTGTGGGTGTCTTTTTAGGGGTTCCTCCATATATTCAGGGTGTGCGGTTATCTTTTTAGGGGCTCCTCCATATATTCAGGGTGTGCAGGTGTCTTTTTAGGGTCTCCTCCATATATTCAGGGTGTGGGGGTGTATTTTTAGGGGTTCCTCCATATATTCAGGGTGTGGGTGTCTTTTTAGGGCTCCTCCATATATTCAGGGTGTGCGGGTGTCTTTTTAGGGGCTCCTCCATATATTCAGGGTGTGCAGGTGTCTTTTTAGGGTCTCCTCCATATATTCAGGTGTGGGGGTGTATTTTTAGGGGTTCCTCCATATATTCAGGGTGTGTGGGTGTCTTTTTAGGGGCTCCTCCATATATTCAGGGTGTGGGGGTGTATTTTTAGGGGTTCCTCCATATATTCAGGGTGTTGCGGGTGTCTTTTTAGGGGCTTCTCCATATATTCAGGGTGGCGGGTGTCTTTTTAGGGGCTCCTCCATATATTCAGGGTGTGTGGGTGTCTTTTTAGGGGCTCCTCTGTATATTCAGGGTGTGCGGGTGTCTTTTTAGGGGCTCCTTCAATAGTCAGGGGTGTGGGTGTCTTTTTAGGGGCTCCCCCATATATTCAGGGTTGCGGGTGTCTTTTTATGGGCTCCTCCATATATTCAGGGTGTGCGGGTGTCTTTTTAGATCTCCTCCATATATTCAGGGTGTGTGAGTGTATTTTTAGGGGCTCCTCTATATTTTCAGGGTGTGCGGGTGTTTTTTTAGGGGCTCCTCCATATATTCAGGGTGTGCGGGTGTCTTTTTAGGGGCTCCTCCATATATTCAGGGTGTGCGGGTGTCTTTTTAGGGGCTCCTCCATATATTCAGGGTGTGCAGGTGTCTTTTTAGGGTCTCCTCCATATATTCAGGGTGTGGGGGTGTATTTTTAGGGGTTCCTCCATATATTCAGGGTGTGTGGGTGTCTTTTTAGGGGCTCCTCCATATATTCAGGGTGTGGGGGTGTATTTTTAGGGGTTCCTCCATATATTCAGGGTGTGCGGGTGTCTTTTTAGGGGCTTCTCCATATATTCAGGGTGTGCGGGTGTCTTTTTAGGGGCTCCTCCATATATTCAGGGTGTGTGGGTGTCTTTTTAGGGGCTCCTCTGTATATTCAGGGTGTGCGGGTGTCTTTTTAGGGGCTCCTTCATATAGTCAGGGTGTGTGGGTGTCTTTTTAGGGGCTCCCCCATATATTCAGGGTGTGCGGGTGTCTTTTTATGGGCTCCTCCATATATTCAGGGTGTGCGGGTGTCTTTTTAGGATCTCCTCCATATATTCAGGGTGTGTGAGTGTATTTTTAGGGGCTCCTCTATATTTTCAGGGTGTGCGGGTGTTTTTTTAGGGGCTCCTCCATATATTCAGGGTGTGCGGGTGTCTTTTTAGGGGCTTCTCTATATTTTCAGGGTGTGCGGGTGTATTTTATGGGGTTCCTCCATATATTCAGGGTGTGTGGGTGTCTTTTTAGGGGCTCCTCTATATATTCAGGGTGTGCGGGTGTCTTTTTAGGGGCTCCTCCATATATTCAGGGTGTGTGGGTGTCTTTTTAGGGGCTCCTCTATATATTCAGGGTGTGCGGGTGTCTTTTTAGGGACTCCTCCATATATTCAGGGTGTGTGGGTGTCTTTTTAGGGGCTCTCATATATTCAGGGTGTGTGGGTGTCTTTTTTAGGGGCTCCTTCATATAGTCAGGGTGTGTGGGTGTCTTTTTAGGGGCTCCCCCATATATTCAGGGTGTGCGGGTGTCTTTTTATGGGCTCCTCCATATATTCAGGGTGTGCGGGTGTCTTTTTAGGATCTCCTCCATATATTCAGGGTGTGCGGGTGTCTTTTTAGGGGCTCCTCCATATATTCAGGGTGTGTGGGTGTCTTTTTAGGGGCTCCTCTATATTTTCAGGGTGTGCGGGTGTTTTTTTAGGGGCTCCTCCATATATTCAGGGTGTGCGGGTGTCTTTTTAGGGGCTCCTCCATATATTCAGGGTGTGCGGGTGTCTTTTTAGGGGCTTCTCCATATATTCAGGGTGTGTGAGTGTATTTTTAGGGGCTTCTCCATATATTCAGGGTGTGCGGGTGTATTTTATGGGGTTCCTCCATATATTCAGGGTGTGTGGGTGTCTTTTTAGGGGCTCCTCCATATATTCAGGGTGTGTGGGTGTCTTTTTAGGGGCTCCTCCATATATTCAGGGTGTGCGGGTGTCTTTTTAGGGGCTCCTCCATATATTCAGGGTGTGCGGGTGTCTTTTTAGGGGTTCCTCCATATATTCAGGGTGTGCGGGTGTCTTTTTAGGGGCTCCTCCATATATTCAGGGTGTGCGGGTGTCTCTTTAGGGGCTCTCCATATATTCAGGGTGTGCGGTGTCTCTTTAGGGGTTCCTCCATATATTCAGGGTGTGCGGGTGTCTTTTTAGGGGCTCCTCCATATATTCAGGTGTGCGGGTGTCTCTTTAGGGGCTCCTCCATATATTCAGGGTGTGCGGGTGTCTTTTTAGGGGCTCCGCCATATTTTCATGGTGTGTCTTTTTAGAGGCTCCTTCATATATTCAGGGTGTGCGGGTGTCTTTTTATGGGCTCCTCCATATATTCAGGGTGTGTGGGTGTCTTATTAGGGGTTCCTCCATATATTCAGGGTGTGCAGGTGTCTTTTTAGGGGCTCCTCCATATATTCAGGGTGTGTGGGTGTCTTTTTAGGGGCTCCTCCATATATTCAGGGTGTGCGGGTGTCTTTTTAGGGGCTCCTCCATATATTCAGGGTGTGTGGTTGTCTTTTTAGGGGCTCCTCCATATATTCAGGGTCTGCGGTTATCTTTTTAGGGGCTCCTCCATATATTCAGGGTCTGCGGTTATCTTTTTAGGGGCTCCTCCATATATTCAGGGTGTGCAGGTGTCTTTTTAGGGTCTCCTCCATATATTCAGGGTGTGGGGGTGTATTTTTAGGGGTTCCTCCATATATTCAGGGTGTGCGGGTGTCTTTTTAGGGGCTCCTCCATATATTCAGGGTGTGCGGGTGTCTTTTTAGGGGCTCCTCCATATATTCAGGGTGTGCAGGTGTCTTTTTAGGGTCTCCTCCAATTATTCAGGGTGTGGGGGTGTATTTTTAGGGGTTCTCCATATATTCAGGGTGTGTGGGTGTCTTTTTAGGGGCTCCTCCATATATTCAGGGTGTGGGGTGTGGGGTGTATTTTTAGGGGTTCCTCCATATATTCAGGGTGTGCGGGTGTCTTTTTAGGGGCTTCTCCATATATTCAGGGTGTGCGGGTGTTTTTTTAGGGGCTCCTCCATATATTCAGGTGTGTGTGGGTGTCTTTTTAGGGGCTCCTCTGTATATTCAGGGTGTGCGGGTGTCTTTTTAGGCTCCTTCATATAGTCAGGGTGTGTGGGTGTCTTTTTAGGGGCTCCCCCATATATTCAGGGTGTGCGGGTGTCTTTTTATGGGCTTCCCCATATATTCAGGGTGTGCGGTGTCTTTTTAGGATCTCCCTCATATATTCAGGGTGTGTGAGTGTATTTTTAGGGGCTCCTCTATATTTTCAGGGTGTGCGGGTGTTTTTTTAGGGGCTCCTCTATATATTCAGGGTGTGTGGGTGTATTTTATGGGGTTCCTCCATATATTCAGGGTGTGTGGTGTCTTTTTAGGGGCTCCTCTATATATTCAGGTGTGTGCGGGTGTCTTTTTAGGGGCTCCTCCATATATTCAGGGTGTGCGGGTGTCTGTTTAGGGGCTCCTCCATATATTCAGGGTGTGTGGGTGTCTTTTTAGGGGCTCCTTCATATAGTCAGGGTGTGTGGGTGTCTTTTTAGGGGCTCCCCCATATATTCAGGGTGTGCGGGTGTCTTTTTATGGGCTCCTCCATATATTCAGGGTGTGCGGGTGTCTTTTTAGGATCTCCTCCATATATTCAGGGTGTGTGAGTGTATTTTTAGGGGCTCCTCTATATTTTCAGGTGTGCGGGTGTTTTTTTTGGGGCTCCTCCATATATTCAGGGTGTGTGGGTGTCTTTTTAGGGGCTCCTCCATATATTCAGGGTGTGCGGGTGTCTTTTTAGGGGCTTCTCCATATATTCAGGGTGTGTGGGTGTCTTTTTAGGGTCTCCTCCATATATTCAGGGTGTGCGGATGTCTTTTTAGGGGCTTCTCCATATATTCAGGGTGTGTGGGTGTCCTTTTAGGGGCTTCTCCATATATTCAGGGTGTGTGTCTTTTTCGGCCTTCCTATGTAAATGTGGGGTGTGTAACTGCATTAAAGGCAGCGGGCCATATTACATAGTTGGTGCTAACATAACCAGAGCTGTTGTAAACTTCCCAGAGCCATTATAGCCTATTGAGGTTTTCAGTTTACAACAGCTCTGGTTAAGTTAGCACCAACATTGTAATACTGCCCAGCGTTTGTATCTGATGTGAAAGTTACAGCTCATCGGCCGATACAATGTGTTGCAATAGGTTAGTTTTACACATATTATTCAGGGTAATATCTAGCTGTGGTCTCTTTGTTATCTAGAGATATCCGGCTCCCTCTCAGTCTACACGTGTCAGTCTGTCTGTCTGGCAGGATCTATAGGTTTATCTCTGTCCATTGGGAGTAGATAATAGTAATGTGGATGTAACATTAAATCAGGCCTTTCCCCATGACACGGTTTTGGGACTTTGATCTCTCGTGCTTTGCTTGAGGTCACGGTGAGTTAATCTGTAACTATAACTACATGTAGCAGCTCTAGCACACAGTGTGTAGGACTACAGCTCCCAGCATGAGCAGCCGCTAAGCAACGCAGGAAGGAATCCCCAGAAAACTGTTTATAAAATGTATCCAGTACCAGCCGCTCTTATCAAGACATGCAGGGTTATTCCAAATTCAGCATTCACCGCAGGGCAGCGAACGTATTAAAAAATCCGACGGAAAATCCACCAAAAATCGCTGAAAACCCCATCGATATGATCCAAAATATTGGATCGATCCGAAAAGCCGCAGAAAACCCGTCGCAATCCCGCCGAACACATCTGAAGAAAAGCGGACAAGCCGACAAACGGGGGTAAAAAAAACCCAGAATGATTGAAAGTGTCAAAACTGAAACGCCGTTTGCAAAAAAAGTACTGGACGAAAACATCTGGAATTTACATATAAGATCCAATGAATGAGAATAAAAAGGGCTGTTACAGAAAAAAAGAAAAATCTGCTTTTTTAAAAAAAAATATATAGCCGAAAAATGCCTTAAAAATCCTAAAAAATAAATACATAAAGAGACTATTTGCTGCAGATTTAAAGAATTCCCCGTCACGTGAGCCGCTCCAATTTAATTCTAGGTAAATCAAGACCGAAAGCTCTAGACTAAATGTCGGACGTTTCGTGGAACGTTCGGTCTCCTGTTCCTCTTAGGGATGTGCGTTTCGGGTTTCAGAATTTCGGAATTTTCACGAAATTTCCCGATTCGTGCTTTCGGATGTGGCCGATTTTCCGAAAATGTTTAGATCCGAAAATGGCAGATCCGAAAAGTTTTCCGAGCCGAAACGAAAAATTTTAGGATTTTTCGAATGGACTTGAAATGTGTCAAATCGAAATTTATTTTCGCTCTATTCATGATTTCGGTTCCATTCGTGATTTCGGTTCCATTTCGGTAATTCTGGAAATCGTATATTTAACTATTATCGGTTATATCGCTGATTCTGTAAATTTTGTATTTGTAAAAGCGTATCACTTGTTTCTTGTGGCATTCGGGTCAGTTTAGCGTTTTTTAAATGGTTTTGTTCATTTTTTTTGTTCCTTGGCTTTCATACCATTTTAATATGATTAAATAAAGTTGTGAAATGTATATTCAATTATTCATAAGAAAAAAAGGATCTTTATTTAATAAAAAAAAACACGATTGAAACGAGGAGAACAGACGTTACGAAAAAACGAAAATTTCCGAAATGTCGATACAAAAAACGAGCAAAGTGACACGAAAATACGAAAAATGGTCGATATTCCGAAAAAAAAATGTACATGAAAAACGATCCAAACCGAACCGAATCGAAACAGAAATCGGCCGAAACAAGCCGAATCGAAAAGTTTAAACATCCGAACAAATCGAATCGAACCGAAAAAAAAAATCGGTGCACAAGCCTAGTTCCTCTCTTTAGACAGATGGTGGACACGTAACACCAAGGGTTTACATGTAAAGCAGTTAATTCCATAAAAGTGGACAAGACAGTGTTTCGATCTAGAATAGGTCTTTATGAAGCTTGACAAACACCTTTTCTGGGCTGAAATGTTGACAGGTCCACTTCACTTCAAATCCCTGGTGTTGTGCGTCCACCATTAGTCTACAATGTCTATGGAAATTGAGGGTAACTGAGTGCAGATCCAGGTGTAGCCAGGGCGCAGTATACTCATCTGCCCCTCTCATCCCTCTCCAGCCCAGTGATGTCAATGAGGAGGCTAGTAAGTCAGCGCATCAGTGCCACTCGGGTACTGTCCGTGTCCACTCTCTCCAAGCATGGGCATTTTTGTGCAAAAATAGATGGTGTTTCGCTGGTGGTGACCAACGTAATGACGACAGCTTTGTTTGGATTAGATGCACTCTCCAAAACTTCATTAATTAACGATATGTATTATTTATTTCTATAATATGATTTATTACTTAATGACTTAATGAGCTACTGCAGCCATCACGGACCTGACCAAGACATGTTCTCTTTAAACCAAGACGGGTAAACGTATAAAACGTGGGAGTTCTGATGATTGTATGAAAAAGGAATGATCCACAGAAATGTAGCTATTCGCAATAAAATCAATGGGTGTAATACATATCACTCACAGAATGGATTGATGTCACCTGCTCGTTCCGGTTTTCAGTTGCCTTCAGGAAGCAACCCTGGAATTTTCACTGACTGATTCGAGACAGTGGTCATCCAATAAAACACCCGACGCGTTTCATCTCTTAGACTTTCTCAAGGGCTTAATCTCACAATAAAATACAAAGTAGAGCAAATTATACATAATCCCCCTTCCCTTTTGAAGTTCCTTATATAGTCCCACCCATTGGTCCTTCTGAATTCCTGGCGTCTTCCATATATGGTCTGGTAATTCCAATTCCTTGACTAACCCGTCACTTCCGTTTCCCACGTTCCGCCGGCCACGTCACTTCCAGGTTGCTACTTCAACTCGATCACGTCCCTTTCTTCTGGGTGGAGATAACACTCCTTATCCCTTACATCCAGAGGCCGGCCTCCATCTTTATGTTTCACTTTCAATCCCGATACCTGTTCTAACTCTTCAATGAAGACAGACGCTGGATTCGACTTTTTCCGCTTTTTGTTTGTAGTTTTTGTAGTATTTCTCTTGGAACCAAGAACCTTAAATGTAGAGTGAAGGAGGGTCTTCGATTGTGACATTACATGAAATAGACTTTCAATATGTAACAATAAAACACAGACGACAATAAATTAATTTCCAGGGATTGTTCCTTATCCTCCATCGCAAATCCCCACAGGTCAATTAGCGCGTCTACGACAATCCTTCAAGGGGCAAATCTCTATTGTCGAAAGAAAGTTACTCCAGAACAAAAACGAGACTTAAAGAAGACTAGAATATCAAAGAAGGAGGCTTTATTATATATTCCATTTGTTACTAAAATATGAAAAAATAAGAAGGTTCGGACCTCCCAAACATACCACAACCTCCTCGTACGACACGTCTGACCACTCGCCCGCCTTTTTTAGATAAGTTGTTGAAGGACACCTATATAAAATGATTTATCGGGATAATCACGGTCAACAAAAACTCTCAAAGGTGTTTGGTTTTCACCAGATTTAAACTGGAAAACCTCACTTTTTAAAAACAGTATACGAGTCCACGCCGAATGCCTTAATCCGTTTCGAGTTCTCTGGCTCTCTGGCCATAACTCTTCTAGATATACAGAGACTAGTGAGGTACACCAAGATGGGAAGCTTCTTGATTTTCCGAGATGTGGTGCAACATGCTGGACATGCATCCGCCTGAGATGTGGTCCACCATGCTGGATAGGCATCCGCCTGAGATGTGGTCCACCATGCTGGACAGGCATCCGCCTGAGATGTGGTCCACCATGCTGGACAGGCATCCGCATGACGTTTTGAGACTAGCTAAGACTGCAGGTTTGCTGAGAAGAAGACTTTCAGCTGAAAATGTTTCTTCTAGATCAAAGATCTCAGGCTCTGGCCCCAGGTGATTCTAAACTACACCTCCCATGATTCTTCGGCCATTTGTTGAATTCATATAGAGTTCTGGAATTGTAGACAATCAATACCTGGGGGGGGACGCCGTAGTTTGAGATTTCTGTTCTAAATTGATTGAGATTGGGAACACTGATGACCAAGGTTCTTTGATAATTCTATGAGAGGAGATGGCAAGCAGATCACCTTTTACCATTGATTATATGAATGAGATTATAAATAAATAAATGTTTCTCAAGTATTTTACCTGGAAGGATACATTGAGATTTCTCTCGTTTTCAGTACGTCCTGGATTCAAGAACATTGAAGTGTTACAGAAATACAAAGTAATAAAATGCAAGATATTAAAAACACAAATATACAGATTAACAGAAAATAAATATATAGGAAATATAGTCACTATGTTACATGTTTACAGGTGCATTCTGTATATAGTCACTGTGTTACATGTTTACAGGTGCATTATGTATATAGTCACTGTGTTACATGTTTACAGGTGCATTCTGTATATAGTCACTGTGTTACATGTTTACAGGCGCATTCTGTATATAGACACTGTGTTACATGTTTACAGGTGCATTCTGTATATAGTCACTATGTTACATGTTTACAGGTGCATTCTGTATATAGTCACTGTGTTACATGTTTACAGGTGCATTCTGTATATAGTCACTGTGTTACATGTTTACAGGTGCATTCTGTATATAGTCACTGTGTTACATGTTTACAGGCGCATTCTGTATATAGACACTGTGTTACATGTTTACAGGTGCATTCTGTATATAGTCACTATGTTACATGTTTACAGGTGCATTCTGTATATAGTCACTATGTTACATGTTTACAGGTGCATTCTGTATATAGACACTGCGTTACTGCGTTACATGTTTACAGGTGCATTCTGTATATAGACACTGCGTTACATGTTTACAGGTGCATTCTGTATATAGTCACTATGTTACATGTTTACAGGTGCATTCTGTATATAGTCACTATGTTACATGTTTACAGGTGCATTCTGTATATAGTCACTATGTTACATGTTTACAGGTGCATTCTGTATATAGTCACTATGTTACATGTTTACAGGTGCATTCTGTATATAGTCACTGTGTTACATGTTTACAGGTGCATTCTGTATATAGTCACTGTGTTACATGTTTACAGGCGCATTCTGTATATAGTCACTATGTTACATGTTTACAGGCACATTCTGTATATAGTCACTATGTTACATGTTTACAGGTGCATTCTGTATATAGTCACTGTGTTACATGTTTACAGGTGCATTCTGTATATAGTCACTGTGTTACATGTTTACAGGTGCATTCCTTATTGGAGGTATGTTAATAGGGAGTATACCACACAAAAAAGAGAAAGAACAGACTTCCTCAAACGAACATCAGGATGCTGAATAAATGAACATACATATTTAAAAAAAAACACATACACAATAAAGAGCTGAGGTTAAACACATAAGGCTTGATACATATAGCAGAAAATATGTGGTAAATGATTGCACACTTGGCTATAATACTACTTCAAAACCATCAATGGGTATTGGTCACAAGTGGCCATAATGTGGCATACATTGCTAGATGCGTTTAAATAGCACAGATTGAGGCAGGATATAGCAAGCAGACAGATCACTGCGGGAGTATGTTTAATCATACGGCAATCAAAAAAATTGAAAAATGCCCTGAACACAGTTGCAACAAATAAGCCATGTACCCCAACGCCAGCTATATGTCCTGTAAACTTAATTGCTGGAACGCGTCATACAGATAGATTTATAGCAAACACAATACTGCTGAATGCCCCAAACAACAATTGTTTGCCTGTTAAAGCCAGCTCAAAGACATGTTTAAAAACAAACGTGTGTTTCGCCGATCACCACACCGGCTTCATCGGGAGTAAAAGTAAATCTGAATACAATGTTCATTTACCCTGTTTATATTAGAGGAGACCCTAGTCACATGGCTGGAATGGACAAATCATTATTGAGCAGGAAGCAGGAACGTCAATCAGTGGTAGTAATGAACCGAGCTTAAATGAGACCTATCAACTAAATGAAGGGTCATCTGACAGTCTAAAGCCAATCAGTTAGGAGTATTATGTTAAAGAGAAAAAAAAAATAGCAAGAAGAATACATAATTGTTCTAGGTCACCGGAGCTATGGACCAGGTAGAAACAATATCATAGCCCGCACTATCATTGGCCGCTGTAAATAGGTAGTAGTGCCATCAAATTACAGGTACACCTGGTGCCATAGCAGCGGATCCCTCATTGCAGCGTGGAAATGACCAGAGGGTTAAATGTAGAACGGGAACAGCGCATAACATTACAATAGATTTAGGAATAAACGCTCGACCAACTACAGAACCATCTCACTGGCACGAGGCAAAAAAAACCAAAAAACTCTTTAATATAAACGTCTACTCTACTTAAGTGTCTGTTGGCAGAGTGGTGCCTTAGACCTTCTGTCCTGCTCTTGTGACCCGATGTGGGTTGGGCTTTTGCTTCATGCCATTCTGGTATTCCGGCGTCACATTTTGGTTTGGAATGCAGAGGTCAAAAATCAGAACGTGCACTAATACGACATCGATTATGCCAGGGATACAATAAAATGTAGCCAGTGTGGGATTAGAAAGGATCAAAAATTCACGCTCAGTTTTTGAAATCAATACTCATGCTGACAATCTAACGATTAACGAAAGAAATACTTTGATTTAGAAAAAGATAGTAATCTGTGATTAAGCAATCTGATATGGGCGGGAATGTCGTACTATTGTCAGTAGTCAAGTATGAACAGCTGGTAATGAACATCTTGAACGATGGGTCCACATATGCTATCCTGCCAAAGGACCCGACATCCGCTTTCTTGGTACAATTGCGACCTATGGTTAATCATTCTTTTGATTTATCTTTGATTTCAAAAACTGAGCGTGAATTTTTGATCCTTTCTAATCCCACACTGGCTACATTTTATTGTATCCCTGGCATAACCGATGTCGTATTAGTGCACGTTCTGATTTTTGACCTCTGCATTCCAAACCAAAATGTGACGCCGGAATACCAGAATGGCATGAAACAAAAGCCCAACCCACATCGGGTCACAAGAGCAGGACAGAAGGTCTAAGGCACCACTCTGCCAACAGACACTTAAGTAGAGTAGACGTTTATATTAAAGAGTTTTTTTGTTTTTTTTGCCTCGTGCCAGTGAGATGGTTCTGTAGTTGGTCGAGCGTTTATTTCTAAGTCTATTGTAATGTTATGCGCTGTTCCCGTTCTACATTTAACCCTCTGGTCATTTCCACGCTGCAATGAGGGATCCGCTGCTATGGCACCAGGTGTACCTGTAATTTGATGGCACTACTACCTATTTACAGCGGCCAATGATAGTGCGGGCTATGATATTGTTTCTACCTGGTCTATAGCTCCGGTGACCTAGAACAATTATGTATTCTTCTTGCTATTTTTTTTTTTATTCTCTTTAACCAGTTCGCTGCGGAGGACGCGCTCAGCGCGTCCATCCACAGGTAGCGTTCTGTGCGGTGGACACGCTGAGCGAGTCCTCCCTTTGGGGCCAGCGTTCGGCCGGGTTCCGGCCGATCGCTGCCCCCCCCGGGGCGGGCTGACATCCTCGATGTCAGCCCAGCACCCGGAACCGCCGCCGGAGTAATTAGGTGTCATCGCGGGGGCGCGAGGAGGAGGCGCCTGAAAGGGAGGGGGGGAGGTAGTTCGGACCTCTCTCCCTCCCGATCAGCGGCGTGCAGGGGGTTAACCCAGGCACCGTTTGGAAGGGCACAGCCTGCCCTTCCAAATGGTACCTGGCATTAACCCCATGGGGGCCGGATCACGAATCGGTGCCGAAAAGCGCCGGTTCGTGATCCTTTCCCGGAGCTGGCCGACATCTTGGATGTCGGCCAAGCCTCCGGGAACTCCCCCTGAGGACTGGCGTCATCGTGCATAGCACGATGACACCAGTCTTGGAGTTAACCCCTAACTGCCACCAATGGTGGAGATAGGGGGTTCCAATGAACCCCCTATCTCCCGATCCGTGGCAGTTAGGGGTTAACCTAACAGAGCATGGCCGTTCCAACAATACCAAACATGAGTATGAAAAAAGTTTTTAAAAAAAATTAAAAATAAAAATAAAAAAATATTTTAACATAATACTCCTAACTGATTGGCTTTAGACTGTCAGATGACCCTTCATTTAGTTGATAGGTCTCATTTAAGCTCGGTTCATTACTACCACTGATTGACGTTCCTGCTTCCTGCTCAATAATGATTTGTCCATTCCAGCCATGTGACTAGGGTCTCCTCTAATATAAACAGGGTAAATGAACATTGTATTCAGATTTACTTTTACTCCCGATGAAGCCGGTGTGGTGATCGGCGAAACACACGTTTGTTTTTAAACATGTCTTTGAGCTGGCTTTAACAGGCAAACAATTGTTGTTTGGGGCATTCAGCAGTATTGTGTTTGCTATAAATCTATCTGTATGACGCGTTCCAGCAATTAAGTTTACAGGACATATAGCTGACGTTGGGGTACATGGCTTATTTGTTGCAACTGTGTTCAGGGCATTTTTCAATTTTTTGATTGCCGTATGATTAAACATACTCCCGCAGTGATCTGTCTGCTTGCTATATCCTGCCTCAATCTGTGCTATTTAAACGCATCTAGCAATGTATGCCACATTATGGCCACTTGTGACCAATACCCATTGATGGTTTTGAAGTAGTATTATAGCCAAGTGTGCAATCATTTACCACATATTGTCTGCTATATGTATCAAGCCTTATGTGTTTAACCTCAGCTCTTTATTGTGTATGTGTTTTTTTTTTAATATGTAGGTTCATTTTTATTCTAATAATTAATAAGTTATGTTTTATAAATCAGCGTCCTGATGTTCGTTTGAGGAAGTCTGTTCTTTCTCTTTTTTGTGTGGTATATAGCTTATTAGGTTCAATCCTTGCTCAGGGTGTTCACCTTGATTCCTGAGTGCTTACGAGGTGAGGTGACTGCTGTGTTCACCTACTAGTCTGTGGGTGTTTTGTCTTTGTTGTTTTGTATGTTAATAAGGAGCTCGAGTGACTTTAGACTGGGGGAAGATTTGATGGTGTCTGGGAGGTTATTCCATAATTGTGGTGCTCTGTAGGAAAATGAGGATCGAGACACTTTCTTTTTCTATTGTGGTATTGTAAGTAAGGTGCAGGTCCTGGATCGGAGGTTATAGGATGAGGGAACTGCTGGAGGAAGCAGCCTATTCAGGTAGGGTGGTAACTTCCCAGAAAAGCTCTTAAACACCAGGTTGGAAAGGTGAAGGGTGCGTCTGGATTTCAGCGACGGCCAGTTTAGTTCTTTTAACATGTCACAATGGTGGGTCATGTAGTTACATTGTAGCACAAAGCGGCAGAATGAGTTAAACAATGCAGTAAGTTTCTGGAGGTACGTTTTTTGAGATTTGGGTCGCCAAGCTGACCCTGTTTTCAAAGATCTTCAGAGTTGAGGACTGTCACTTTTTGTAGATTTCCAAAGATGACATACAACAAGCTGGCCAAGCTTCTTGATTATCTAAGATTTGAACCACCATGCTGAACGGGCATCATCATATTTTCTTAGACTGACTGAGTCTTGATTTGCTGAGAAGAAAACATTTAGCTGATCATGATTCTTCTAGATCGATTGACTTGGGGAACACCAAGCTGGCCAAGATACTTCGAGGTTTTATGACAAAAGGAAAGCCAAGCAGACCTCCTTTTTCCATTGATTCTATGAGCTGAGACGGCAAATGTGATATCTTACCTTTTTTTTTAAAGAACTCTAGAGATGAGGTTCACCAAGCTTCTTGATTTTCTGAGATGTGAACCACCATGCTGAGCAGGCATCCTTCAGATTTTTTTTGAGACTAAGATTGCAGGTAGACTTGCAGAGAAGAGAACCTTGGGCTGACAATGTTTCTTCTCAATCGGATTAGATGGGGAACGCCAAGTTGATCAAGATTCTTCATGGTTTTATGAGAAGAGAACTCCAAGTAGACCTTGTGTAAATTAATTTTAAGAGATGAAGAACATCATGTTCCTCCTAGATTTGTGAGCGTTGGGATTGGACTAGGCTTGTGCACCGATTTTTTATTTTTTTTTTATTTTTTCGGTTCGATTCGATTTTTCGGATTTTTAAACTTTTCGATTCGGCTCGTTTCGACCGATTTCTGTTTCGATTCGGTTCGGCTCGACTCGTTTTTCGTGTACATTTTTTCGGAATTTCGACCATTTTTCGTATTTTCGTGTCACTTTGCTCGTTTTTTGTATCAACTTTTCGTATTTTCGGAAATTTTCGTTTTTTCGGAACGTCTGTTCTCCTCGTTTCAAAGCAATAAATTTCGATTTGACACATTTAAAGTACATTCGAAAATTCCGAAAATATTTTGTTTCGGCTCGGAAAACTTTTCGGATCTGCCATTTTCGGATCTAAAAATTTTCGGAAAATCGGCCGGATCCGAAAACACGAATAGGGAAATTTTGTGGAAGTTCCGAAACCCGAAACGCACATCGCTAGATGGGACCAAGGTTTTCTGAGATGGAGAATATCAACTACATCTAGATTGTCACATGAGAAATATCGTGCTTCGTCTGTTTCTTTTGTGTCATAAAAAAGAACGTTCTGGAAAATTATAGATTGCTTGAAAGCCTATGTTCTTTGGGTCACGTTGGGACAGCATATATTTGTAGAGGACATCATTTTCACTTGGGAAGGAACAACGAAGAAGCTCTTATTTACAGACGGAACCAACACCCTTCAAGGAAATGAAATTGATCATGAAATATGATTTTGTGATCCTAATGAAATCGGATTTCTAGAAATTGCCATAAAAGAGACATTAATTTGGCTTCGAGACGTTTAATGAAGCACATGACGATCAGCACTTTGTTAAATTACAAGTCCCACAATGCTCAGTTTTATTACAGATAAAATAAAAAGCAGAAATCCAAACGAGGCCAAAAGAACCTATAAAGTGAGGACCAAGTGGCACGAACCAACATGGTACCCTTAATTAATCCTGCAGTCGAAACCATTGCCACAGGAACCCGAGATGTGTGTGTTTATGTGTGCGCGCCTTGTAGCCCCGTCTCCTGTCACCCACACTTTAAATGATTTATTTTATTTTGGTAATGTTATTCTGGGACGTTCTTTGAGGTTTGAGGTTGTGGTGGGATTCGTACTCTCATGAGGAACACACCAGAAAATTGTCATCTGCTCATTAAGTCCTGTATTCCCAGGCATAACAGAAACACCTCTGTTCTGTACAAGAGGGAATGAAGTGCGTATCTCTAGCAGACGCCTACCCAATTTTGGTGGTGCACAGGACAACAGCTGGTCTCTGGGCAGATGGTGGATTGTGTGGGACCCACCAAGGTTGAAGGTGGCCCTGTAAATCATGCTCATGATAGTGAAAAGACATTGGCCAGCCTCAATGTGATCTGTTCCATGCGTTTATAAACCTGAAATCCATTTGCTCTTGGACATTCGGAGGAAATGATTGTTCCATCATTCCGTCCCATCAGAAGAAACGATTGTTCTATCATTTCGTCCCATTTGGAGGAAGTGATTGCTCCATCAGCTCAAAGTACCTAAATTATCTCTGCTACATGTATTCTGGTACTCCATCAAAGAGAACGGCTGTAACTTATGCCCATACCCAGGAGTGGGCTGACCATTAGGGCAGTGGGCACTGCCCGGGACCCCGACCTAGGAGGGGGCACTACAAGGTCAGACCTGCCCTACACTGGCAATGAGCTCATGCATGTGGAGGCACCCCTTGCTTGCCTGAACTTAACAATGGAGGGCCCCGATGATCTCCTATTGCCCGGGGAGTCTCAAGTCTTGTCCGATAGAGGTGCATATATCCTGGCACAAAAGGTGAGTACACCACCAGCCAATACATGCCTAAACTGCACCAAACCACCAGGGAAAATAATCAATCCGAGGGCCTCTGCTCCGCCCAAAGGGTGGTCCCGAGTGACGTTGAATTTCCTGCACAGATGAATGTTGGGAGCTGCACAGCACATTAAACGTTCTGATTGGCTACTGACATAACATGCTCTTGTTCTTGCAATTTTGTGACGTTCTTCCAAGATGGCGGCCACCTCGTCGAAACCCTGTTAGATTTCCGTGGTTTAATTCAAAGCTAAGCTTCCTAAAACTCGGTTAGATGGAAAAATTACCAGTCTGGGTATCCTTGGTCTAAAATGATTTATGTGAGCAAACTTCGCCAGACGTGGGATACTAAGTTCTGAATTTGCCACTGACTTGTACCGAACGATGAATTTCACCGTATCGGCAATTTCACTGCAATTCGTCTATTCAACAACCTGTATTTTTGCCAAATACAGGTGAAATATGGTGCATTTTGTCACAATTCGGTGCAATTCGGCGGTACTGAAATTGTCCCATTGAGAACTAATGATTTGTCTATTTACCGAACACCAAATTGCGCCAAAATTGCAGCGAAATGACCCGATTACAGTGATTTAAAATCAAAAGTTTTAAGTAGGCGAATCTAATAGGTTTCAATGTAGTAAATGGAAGATCTTTAAAAAAATTCAAAGACTTCATTACTTTTATTTTTTAACAGACCATTTTATTATTTTTTTAACCCCTTAGTGACCGGGCGGTTTTACAAAAGTCCGTCCGAAAGTGCCCGCTGCTGTTTTAACGTTTCTGCGCTGCTTGTGTTATTAGGTCAAATTTTCCTCTTACTAGTTAATGGAACCCACACACATTATATATCGTTTTTCCTGCCATTAAATGGACTTTCTAAAGATACCATTATTTTTATCATATCGTGTAATTTACTATATAAAAAAAATGAAATATGTTGAAAAAAATTGAAAAAACACACATTTTGAAAATTGAATCCCCAAAATCTACAATCACCAAAAAATGACCCCGGCTAAATAGAAAGTTTCAAAATTTTGTCCTGAGATTAGAAATACCCAATTTTTATGTTTTTGATTTTTAACCCCTTCACTGCTGAGCCATTTCTCCTCTGTGCGCTCATTTTGACTGTTTTATGCTCATCATTTTTATATGCCAGCTTAAGCCCTATTTTATTAACCCCCAGACCATTTTATTTAATTTTTTTTTAAAAAAAAAAAAAATTATATTTAACCAGCGGCACCTTTTTTTTATTTTTTATCTTACACAGTTCAGGAGTGAGAGGGCTCCATAGGAGCCCCCCCTCCACTTCCTCCTTCTTTATTGCAGGTGCCGAAGGGTGCCTGGCGATGATGTCATCACGCACCGTGATGATGTCATCGCACCTGACGGGCCCCTTGAAAAGGTGGGGCAGGCTTCCAGGGCTGCCAGACTGTCACGGGAGCCCAGCGGGAGAGAGGTGAGATCCGGCAGGTCATGTGACCGCTGGCATCTGGCTCAATGGAGTCTTATGGAGCTCAGCGCCGCCGCGAGCATCCAGGGGCGTAGCGCGTGGGAAACAATGCAGGCAGCTTTTTCTCCCTTCCGCCCCATTTTAGCGTGGAGAATGTAATGTGGCCCCTAGTGTTTCCATCCTATGTCAGTTTATCTCGTTCCCTTATGGTTACTGTACAGCGCTGCGGAAACTGTTGGCGCTATATAAATGATGACAATAATGATTGGTAGAAGCCTTATAAAATTCCTTTGTGTTGCAGCAACAGCAGGGAAAATAAGTGATGTAAGACGCGCACACGAACCCAACATCTGGATGTTCTTAGACGCTCCATGCACATTTGCTTGGCAGGGCTTCCTGGCAGCGGCCGCGGCGCTCATGTCGTACTCGTACCCTAAGAGCACAGAACACGCCAGCTGCAACACGAGCATAAACACGGGGACGGCGAAAGAACGCCGCGTTTGTTCTTTGGACGGCACACAAGAGATGTCCTCCGAGCGGGTGACAAACCGCGATAGCCGCGGCAAGGAGGGCGCGAACGAGGGAAGAATTTATTCTGCAAAACAAGCAAAGGGGATCAATAAGACGGGGCGATGGATGGGCTGCTAATGAAAAGCAGGAGGTTTCTGCCGCGGAAGGACAGGAAGGAGACATACAGGGTTATTCAAAGAGCTCCGAATTGCTTGAGAAATTACTTTCCCGGCCATTCGGCTATCCAGAGAGCAGGCAATACGCCAAATCCTGTCGAATTGCCTGCACATACGATGCCTGTTCGGTGCCTGTTCGAGGGCAGTGAAATCCCCATAGAGAAGCAATGCTTCGGCTATTCAGAGAACACAAACCAGCAGTGAAAGGTTCCCCTAATGCCCTGCCATTCGGTGGTTTCATGCGACAGGTTTATTCAGGCGAATCCCATAGGCTTCAATGTTAAAAATATTCCCGTTTTAATTCAATATCTAATAAACCGTTCATTATAAAATTCTGCAGTAAAGATTAGTCAGTATAGATTTTTTAGGATCTTTTAACCACTTCACTGCGGAGGACGCGCTCAGCTGAGCGCGTCCTCCCTTTGGGGCCAGCGTTCGGTCGGGTTCCGGCCGATCGCTGGCCCCCCCCCGGTGCGGGCTGACATCCTCGATGTCTTTAATTTTTTTTTAACCCTTTCGCTGCTGAGGCGTTTCACACCTCTGTGCTGAGCTCATTTTTACCGGTTTTGCTCATCATGTTTAAACGCGTTTTGAAGGCTTATTTTATTATATGACCCAGACATATTATATATCGTTCTTTCCGTCAGACTCGGCAGATTCATAATATGTCATTATTATATGTATACGTTATGTCATGTCTGTATATTATAACAAAAAATGCAATAAAATATGAATTTTCAATCATTTACAATGTGTAAAGGTTTTTTTTTTCACATTTTAACATGCGAGCAATTGCAGTTATATTTTGTATGGGGTGCGCTTGTTAAAAAAATTAGAGATGGGGTCTCGTTACATATTTTTTTTGGGAAAATTACGCGATTTTTAACAAACGCACCGCATACAAAAATCGTTAGTGCAGCATCATTGTTCACATTATAATTGAAATGGGAACAATATTGCTGCATTAACAAAACAAAAACAAGTAAAAAAACGTGTGTATTTTTTTTAAAATATATTTTTTTTATTATTAATTTTAAAAAAAATATATATTTTTTTTCATGGTCATGTTTGGTATAGTAGGAACGGCCATGCTCTGGCCGATCCAACAGTACCAAACATTAACCCCTAGCTGCCACGAATCGGGAGATAGGGGGTTCCAATGAACCCCCTATCTCCACCATTGGTGGCAGTTAGGGGTTAACTCCAGGACTGGCGTCATCATGCTATGCACGATGACGCCAGTCCTCGGGGCATTACCGGAAGCTTGGCCGGCATCCAAGATGTCGGCCAGCTCCGGGAAAGGATCACGAACCGGCGCTTTTTGGCGCCGATTCGTGATCCGCCCCCATCGGGTTAATGCCAGGTACCGTTAGGAAGGGCAGGCTGTGCCCTTCCAAACGGTGCCTGGATTAACCCTCTGCACCCCGGCGATCGGCAGGGAGAGAGGTCCGAAGGACCTCCCCCCCCTTCCTTTCAGGCGCCTCCTCCGCACACGCGGGGGGCGCCTGAATTAGATGTCATCGCGCCACTGCAATGACATCTAATTGTGCCGGCGGCGGTTCTGGGTGCTGGGCTGACATCGAGTATGTCATCCCGCACCGGGGGGCCCAGCGATCGGCCGGAATCCGAATTCAAACTGTTTTGCTAATTTATTCACTGCCTCTTCTTCTGTGTCGGAGGCTGCGATCGGCTCCTGTTCGGGTTTTTCCATGGTTTTCGGCAGGTTAATCCAGATGTTTTTGTGGGTTTTCGGCGTGCATTCGCTGGGTTTTGCGGTGAGTTTTCGTTGGGTTTGCGGCAGCTTTTCCCTGCAATTCGGGGACCCTGTGGTGTTTGTTGAATACACCGCAGGGTCACCGAAATGGGATCGGCAAAAGGAACCGAATTGAAGAGAACGAAAAGTCACCGAACGTGCGCTGACTTTTCCAATCTCTTTGAATTACCCTGTTTATATTTCTTTTAAAGAACCTTTTAGATAAATCAGTTTGTTATTCGTTCTGCAAAATAAATGGAGATTCCAGGATAGATCTGAACTTGCCCCGAAAATGCACCGAACAGTGAATTTCCTCATACGGTGCATTTTCGGCAATTCAGAGAGCAGGCAGTTCGACAAATACCGGTGCCTGTTCGACGGCAGTGAAATCCCCATAGAGAAGCAATGGTTAATCTATTCACAGACACCGAACAGCAGAGAAATGTCAGTGAAATGCCCTGATGTTCGGTGGTTTCTTTCGGCAGGTTTAACCCCTTCCTGACCACTGATGTACATAGTACGTCCTGTGGGGAAATCCCCTTAACGACCGCGGACGTACTATGTATGTCACGGTCTCCTAACCTCCCTCCCTATACTCACCTCTCTGTCCGGGCTCCCGCGGTGGTCTGGCAGGCTGGAAGTCTGCCCGCCTTTTCAGGGGGCTCGGCAGGCGCAATGATGTCATCAACATGCGCGATGACGTCATCGCCAGGCGTCCCCCAGTGCCTGGAGGGAAAAATAGGAAAAGGGAGGAGGCAGGCTCCTTTGGAGCCCTCTCCCTCCCAAACCGCTCCACCTACAGAAAAAAGAAAAGTACCGCTGGAAAGTTGAGCGCCTCCCCTTTTCAGCGGTGTCTGTCATTAACCCCCTCCGTTAACGGATCACGATTCGCCACTAATTAAACCCGGTAGTGACTGACATTTTGGATGTCAGCTAAGCCTCCGGGTCACCCCCCACCCACTGACATCATCACCATATGTGTGAGGACCTCAGTGGATCAGTTAACCCCTTAGCTGCCAAGTGGAGATAGGGGGATCAGATGGATCTCCTTATCTCCCGATCCGATAGCTAGAGGGTCATTTTTAATATCATTGGAAAGGATGATCATGGCCTTTCCAGTGATACCAAATTTGACCAAGTTTGGAGTAAAACAAAATTTAAAAATAAAATAAATAATAATATAAAAATATATTTTTTAAATTAGTCTGGGGGGGGTTAATAAAATAGGACCTAGGCAGGCGTCTAAAAATGATGAGCATAAAACAGCCAAAATGAGCACAGCGCACAGAGGCGAAATGGCTCAGCAGTGAAGGGGTTAAAAAAAGCAAAAACATGTAAAAATTGGGTATTTCTAATCTCAGGACAAAATTGTGAAATTATTTAGCCAGGGTCTTTTTTGGCGGTTGTAGATTTTGGGCATTAGATTTGGAAAAAGTGTTTTTTTCCATTTTTTTCCATCATATTTCATATTTTTTTGTAGTAAATTACACGATATGATGGAAATAATGGTATCTTTAGAAAGTCCTTTTAATGGCGGGGAAAAACGGTGTATAATATGTGTGGGTTACATAAACGAGTAAGAGGAAAACTTGACCTAAAACCAAACAGTGCAGAAACGTAAAAACACCAGCGGGCACTAAAGGACAGACTTTCGTAAAACCGCCTGGTCACTAAGGGGTTAATCAGGCGAATCCCATAGGCTTCAATGTTAAAAATATTCTAGTTTTTATTCAATATCTAATAAAATGTTTATTATTTTAATCTGCAGCAAAAAGTCTCTATTTTTTTAGGATCTTTTAGGCATTTTTCGAGATCTTTTCGGAAAAAAAAATCCTTTTTTTTTTTTTTTAAAGCATTTTTTGAGATTTTTTCAGGACAATTTATTTTCCCTATTATTATTATTATTATTATTATTATTATTTTTAAACCGTTTTTTCTTTTTTTCTGAACCAGATCTTTTTATTATCATTCATTGAATCTTATGTGTAAATTCCAGACATTTTCGTTCAGTAGGTTTTTTTAGCAAGCAGAGTTTCACTTTTGACACTTTCACATCGGGTGCGTTCAGGATTTTATTGACAGCTATTGGATGGATCCGATATTTCGGATCTCATCGGCGGCAGTTTCTGGCGATTTTTCGGCGGATTTTCGGGTCCATTCCCTGCACTCCAGAGACCCTTTGGTGAATGCTGAATTCACCGCAGGGTCTGGGAAATTGATTCCCCCCAAGTGCAGGGAACGAGAGAACACCGAAAGAATAACCCCTTATATCCACAGGGTCACAATGGGGAGTCTGGCATCTGCTATTTACTTCCCTTTACCTTGGTGCTGCAACCTTCAACTCTTAGATTGTTAGCTCTTGTGCAGGGTCCTCTCTCCTACTGTTCTGTTTGTTAAACTTGTATGTATTTTTGTTGTTCTGTCACACCCATTTTACAGTGCTATGGAACTTGTTGGCGCTATATAAATACTTATTGGCTCCTCCATATATTCAGGGTGTGTGGGTGTCTTTTTACTGGTTCCTCCATATATTCAGGGTGTGTGGGTGTCTTTTTAGGGGCTCCTCCATATATTCAGGGTGTGTGGGTGTCTTTTTAGGGCCTCCTCCATATATTCAGGGTGTGCGGGTGTCTTTTTAGGGGCTCCTCCATATATTCAGGGTGTGTGGGTGTCTTTTTAGGGGCTCCTCCATATATTCAGGGTGTGCGGGTGTCTTTTTAGGGGCTCCTCCATATATTCAGGGTGTGCGGGTGTCTTTTTAGGGGTTCCTCCATATATTCAGGGTGTGCGGGTGTCTTTTTAGGGGCTCCTCCATATATTCAGGGTGTGTGGGTGTCTTTTTAGGGGTTCCTCCATATATTCAGGGTATGTGGGTGTCTGTTTAGGGGCTCCTCCATATATTCAGGGTGTGCGGGTGTATTTTTAGGGGTTCCTCCATATATTCAGGGTGTGTGGGTGTCTTTTTAGGGGCTCCTCCATATATTCAGGGTGTGTGGGTGTCTTTTTAGGGGTTCCTCCATATATTCAGGGTGTGTGGGTGTCTTTTTAGGGGTTGCTCCATATATTCAGGGTGTGCGTGTGTCTTTTTACTGGTTCCTCCATATATTCAGGGTGTGCGGGTGTCTTTTTACTGGTTCCTCCATATATTCAGGGTGTGGGGGGTCTTTTTAGGGGCTCCTCGATATATTCAGGGTGTGTGGGTGTCTTTTTAGGGGTTCCTCCATATATTCAGGGTGTGCGGGTGTGTTTTTAGGGGCTCCTCTATATATTCAGGGTGTGTGGGTGTCTTTTTAGGGGTTCCTCCATATATTCAGGGTGTGTGGGTGTCTTTTTAGGGGATCCTCCATATATTCAGGGTGTGTGGGTGTCTTTTTAGGGGTTCCTCCATATATTCAGGGTATGTGGTGTCTGTTTAGGGGCTCCTCCATATATCAGGGTGTGCGGGTGTCTTTTTAGGGGCTCCTCCATATATTCAGGGTGTGTGGGTGTCTTTTTAGGGGTTCCTCCATATATTCAGGGTATGTGGGTGTCTGTTTAGGGGCTCCTCCATATATTCAGGGTGTGCGGGTGTCTTTTTACTGGTTCCTCCATATATTCAGGGTGTGTGGGTGTCTTTTTACTGGTTCCTCCATATATTCAGGGTGTGTGGGTGTCTTTTTAGGGGTTCCTCTATATATTCAGGGTGTGCGGGTGTCTTTTTACTGGTTCCTCCATATATTCAGGGTGTGCGGGTGTCTTTTTAGGGGCTCCTCCATATATTCAGGGTGTGCGGGTGTCTTTTTAGGGGTTCCTCCATATATTCAGGGTGTGCGGGTGTCTTTTTAGGGGCTCCTCCATATATTCAGGGTGTGCGGTGTCTTTTTAGGGGCTCCTCCATATATTCAGGTGTGTGGGTGTCTTTTTAGAGGCTCCTCCATATATTCCGGGTGTGGGTGTCTTTTTAGGGGCTCCTCCATATATTCAGGGTGTGCGGGTGTCTTTTTAGGGGCTCTTCCATATATTCAGGGTGTGTGGATGTCTTTTTACTGGTTCCTCCATATATTCAGGGTGTGTGGGTGTCTTTTTAGGGATTCCTCCATATATTCAGGGTGTGCGGATGTCTTTTTAGGGGCTCCTCCATATATTCAGGGTGTGTGGGTGTCTGTTTAGGGTCTCCTCCATATATTCAGGGTGTGGGTGTCTTTTTAGAGGCTCCTCCATATATTCAGGGTGTGCGGGTGTCTTTTTAGGGGCTCCTCCATATATTCAGGGTGTGTGGGTGTCTGTTTAGGGGCTCCTCCATATATTCAGGGTGTGGGTGTCTTTTTAGAGGCTCCTCCATATATTCAGGGTGTGCGGGTGTCTTTTTAGGGGCTCCTCCATATATTCAGGGTGTGTGGGTGTCTGTTTAGGGGCTCCTCCATATATTCAGGATGTGCGGGTGGGGGTTGGGATGTTTCGCCGCCTCCAGCGCCATTCCTTAGGGTCACAGGGTCCCGCCGTGGCTTGTCATTATGCTGGGAGTGGTGGGATTTTATCGTTGCCAGTGATTGTCATTTTTTAATCCTGCTCTCGCCCTTATAAGGTGAATATTTATTGGTGTCGGAGCCGGCGAATATCTCGAAAGGTTATTATGTTGTAATCAACTCAACTGTTCCACTTGCCACCTCCATGTCACCCAGCCCTTTTCCTGAGGAAGGAAAGCTGGAGACACGTTGGATTTCATTACACCGTACGAGCAGTCAATGCTTCATTGTTCGGCGTATTTCTTGGGAAGGAAGGCGTGAGTTGGGATTTGGAACGTTAGGTTACATTACGCGTCTATCCGGGCTCTCTGAGCGCGCAGATCCGAGGAGCGAGCGTGTGTGCGTCTGTGACCGTTATGTCAGGCGTCGTTGTGATGTATCACAGCTCACTGAGCGTGCGTTACATATCGGGAGGACACTGGGTAACGCAGTCACACTCTCTCCATGAGAAGCTGCAGATAAAGAGCCTCCAAACACCAATAATAACCTGGGGTCAAGTCCAAAAATGATAGGTGTGGGAACTCGCCGCGATCTCTGTCCCCCTATCAGCTCTTATCATCTCGCACGTAGCACAAACACACACTGAAATCTGATCTATATATATATATATATATATATGTGGGTTTTTGACGGAATATATGATAAATCCTATATTTATTATGAATTAACAGGGAAAGATATGATTGAAAACCTGAATACAGGCTTTACAGTGTGTGGGACCAATGGGAACCCCGTTCCCTTTGCAAAAATAGTGGAAGAACTCCATTCACACTCTTTCCTACTCGATTTCACGTCTCCTTTATAAAGAGCGCAATCAAAATGTGTGGGATTTTAACATTTAATGGAGAGCAGTTAGAGATGAGTCCTATCGGTTTATGTCTTGTTGGTGTATATGTCAGTGTCTTCGTGTCTGTCTCTGTTAGTATCCCATTCAGTGTCTCTGGTCCTCTCTATATCTCTGTCAGTTTCTAGGTCTCTATCTATGTTAACCTTTGTCTCTAATGCTTGTCCCTGTCTTTTCTTTCTGTATCTGTGTGTGTCGTTCTGTCAGCGTGAATCTGTCACTGTCCCTGTCTTTTCTTTCTGTATCTCTGTGTCGTTCTGTCAGCGTGAATCTGTCACTGTCTGTCTTTTCTTTCTGTATCTCTGTGTCGGTCTGTCAGCGCGAATCTGTCACTGTCTCTGTCTTTTCTTTCTGTATCTCTGTGTCGGTCTGTCAGCGCGAATCTGTCACTGTCTGTCTTTTCTTTCTGTATCTGTGTCGTTCTGTCAGCGTGAATCTGTCACTGTCTGTCTTTTCTTTCTGTATCTCTGTGTCGGTCTGTCAGCGCGAATCTGTCACTGTCTCTGTCTTTTCTTTCTGTATCTCTGTGTCGTTCTGTCAGCGCGAATCTGTCACTGTCTCTGTCTTTTCTTTCTGTATCTCTGTGTCGTTCTGTCAGCGCGAATCTGTCACTGTCTCTGTCTTTTCTTTCTGTATCTGTGTCGTTCTGTCAGCGCGAATCTGTCACTGTCTCTGTCTTTTCTTTCTGTATCTCTGTGTCGTTCTGTCAGCGAGAATCTGTCACTGTCTCTGTCTTTTCTTTCTGTATCTGTATCATTCTGTCAGCGCGAATCTGTCACTGTCTCTGTCTTTTCTTTCTGTATCTCTGTGTCGGTCTGTCAGCCCGAATCTGTCACTGTCTCTGTCTTTTCTTTCTGTATCTCTGTGTCGTTCTGTCAGCGTGAATCTGTCACTGTCTCTCTTTTCTTTCTGTATCTCTGTGTCGGTCTGTCAGCGTGAATCTGTCACTGTCTCTGTCTTTTCTTTCTGTATCTCTGTCGGTCTGTCAGCACGAATCTGTCACTGTCTCTGTCTTTTCTTTCTGTATCGGTCTGTCAGCGCGAATCTGTCTGATTCTTTCAGTGTCTGTATCTGTATGTTTAAATCAGCCACTCACCGTCTCGGTATATGTGTGTGTGAATCTGCCGCTGTCTCTGATAGCGTCTCTCTCAGTGTTTCTATGTCAGTGCCTCTGTGTCTGTATCTATGTTTAAGGCTAGGGTCAGACGAACGCATTTTCGCGTTGTCTGTGAAAAAGTGCGTTCGAACGAATGGACGCATTTTTTCACGAGTACGCGATAGCGGTCATACGATGCGCATTTCCGTCCGTGATTTTGTACGGATCATCAATAAAACTCTTTTTGCGTCTGGACGTTATGTTGGCCGGACATTAGCAGCGTCTGACGTCTCCTAATCACGCACACACGCCGCTAGCGGACGCAGCGCACTCTGTACAACCGTACTAG
The DNA here is from genome assembly GCA_009667805.1 of Leptobrachium leishanense. NCBI lineage: Eukaryota > Metazoa > Chordata > Amphibia > Anura > Megophryidae > Leptobrachium > Leptobrachium leishanense. The sequence continues at coordinate 326,512,095 of CM019067.1, read as the reverse complement.
CGGTTTCACGTTCTCGACAAAATGCGTTCGTTTGCCACTTGCGTTGCGCGGACGAACTTTCATGCGGCCGTACTTCGTGTGTTCCCCGGCATTGGACGTCATTTGCTGCTAGCACGGCCGTGATTTCGTGCGGAGAAACGCACGTTAAAACTGCTTTCGTCTGACCCTAGCCTTAATCGGCACTGAATGTCTCGCTGTCTTTGTTTGAGAATCTGTTACTGAATCTGATGTGTCTGGGTGAATCTGTATCTGTCTGAAGATCTGTGTTTGTGTCTGTGTATATCTCTGTGTCTATGATAGTGACAGCTCTTTGGATCTCATCTTGAGAGTTGACAGCAACAGATTCTAAATGCAAATAGCACACTTGAAATGAACTCTGGGCCTTTTATCTGCACATTGTAATTGGGGTAATGAGGGAATATCACACACCTGGCCATGGAACTGCTGAGAAGCCAATTGTCCCATTACTTTTGGTCCCTTAACAAGTGGAGGCACATCTGCAAACTGCTGTAAGTCCTACACCGTTCACCTGAGTTGGATGTACATACCCTCAAATTAAAGCTGACAGTCTGCAGTTAAAGCACATTGTGTTTGTTTCATTCCAACTCCATTGTGGTGGTGTATAGAGCCAAAGATGTTACAATTGTGTCGATGTCCCAATATTTCTGGACCTGACTGTATAAGATCCAATTAATGATAATAAAAAGGGCTGTTACAGAAATAAGTAAAAACTTTTTTTAAAAAAATGGGAAAAAAAATTTGCAGAAAAATGCCTAAAATATCCTAAAAAATCTATAAATAAAGAGAATCTTTACTGCAGAATTTTATAATGAACGGTTTATTAGATATTGAATTAAAACGGGAATATTTTTAACATTGAAGCCTATGGGATTCGCCTGAATAAACCTGTCGAATGAAACCACTGAACAGCAGGGCAATTTGGCAACTTTTCACTGCTGGTTTTTGTTCTCTGAATAGACGAAGCATTGCTTCTCTATGGGGATTTCACTTCCCTCAAACAGGCACCGTATGTGCAGGCAATTCGTCAGGATTTGGTGAATTGCCTGCTCTCTGGATAGCCGAATGGCTAAGAAAGGTAAGAGTATGCTGAATTTCAGCGTTCGGTTCCCTTTCGGTAGCCATTCGGATCTCTTTGAATAACCCTGTAAGTGTTTGTGATAGCAAATGTATGTCTGAGTTTAAATATGTGCAGGTGTGGCTATGTGTGTGTAGAAATGTATGGTTAAGGCTAGGGTCAGACTGAGGCAGTGCGAACGCGCGTGCAGGCGCACTTAATCACGGCCGTAGTAGCAGCAAATGCCGGCCAATGACGGACAATATACGCAGTACGGGCGTACAAAAGTGCGTCCACGCAAAGCAACTGGCAAATGAACGCATTCTTTGTCCAACGTGATACCGCTAGTACTGACGTACAGAGTGCCCTGCGGCCGCATAGCAGCGTGTGTGCGTGATTAGGAGACGTCAGATGCTGCTAATGTCCGGCCAACATAACGTCCAAACAGCCAAAGTTTCCAGGTTTTGTTGGAGTGTACCTGCGACTGGTGTGAAAAATGTCTGGACCAGAAATCGATGTGGAGAGGCTGATCAGCGCTGTGGGGGAGCATCCAGAGATATGGGACACGGCCTGCGAGAGGTACAAAGATAAGGTGAAGAAGGCCAGCGCATGGGTCGTGGTATCCCGTGTCGTGTACCCTGAGTATGATACGTGGTCAGAGAGAGAGCAGAATATCCAGAGTGAGTATATGATTATTGTATTCATAATCCCATACATGTAAGTCACAATAAGAATACGAACCAACAAATTATTCATTGTGGTGGTATCTCAAATGCTCCCCAGCTGCCAGGGCACCTGACCTGCATCGCTAGTAAAATAATTAGACAGAGCATCGCAAAACCTGTTGCTGTGTCTATTCACCGCTATTATGTCATCGTTCGCATCATCTTCCAGACCCACAACTGTGAGGGTATCATCAAAATTAAAACCATCCCTGGCACGCACATAATTATGTAGGATGCAGCAGCATTTGACTATATCCACACAGAAATCAACATGTACATCAAGCGGTCTATGTAAAATCCTCCACTTGTTGCTCAGTATGCCAAAGGTACACTCGACATACCGTCTCGCCCGCGACAGCCTGTAATTAAACACCCGCTTCTTCACATTCAGGTGTGTCCCTGAGTAGGGCCGTAGGAGATGTGTGGATAGGCCGAATGCTTCGTCACCCACGAAGGCATAGGGGACTGCCACGTCACTGCCAGGCAAAGGTGCGGGTCTGGGGATGTTCAGGGACCCACTCTCAATTTCATTCCACAGTGTGGAGTTCCTGAACAGTGTGGAGTCAGAGTCCTTGCCGTATGAACCGACATCCACATACACAAAACTATAGTTGGCATCGGCCACCGCCAGTAGGCCAATAGAAAAGAAATGTTTATAATTCTGATACAGTGAGCCACTCTGCTGTGGCTTCACTATGCGGACATGTTTGCCATCCACGGCTCCCAGGCAGTTTGGAAAGTTGGCTCTCTCCCAGAATCCTGCAGCAATTTCTACACATGCCTTGTGTGTCGGTGTTGGCAAACATTGGTCCTTCATGGTGTGCCATATTGTTTGGCACACTTTGCGGACGATCTCACCATCTGTTGATCTGCCAATGCGGAAGTTGTAATGCAGATCCTTCAAACTGCATCCACTAGCAAGATACCTAGAAGACAAAACAAAAATGTTTGATTATGATCACATACCATGAACCCAAGCTAATGTCACACTCATCATGTTTTTCAGCACAAGAGGCAATGAACAAATGGCGCACAGTACGCGACAACTATACGCGGGTGCAGAAAAAGCAAGCCATGGCTGCGCGCTCTGGAGCTGGCTCGAGGAAGGTCCGTGGATATATCTACACGGAGCAACTGTCGTTCCTCCGAAGGACCCAGGAGGCGAAGTAGCGTCAGCAGCATCGACCAGCCATCGACCTCCGGCTCACAGGTCCAACACATGGTGCCAGGAGGTTCTGCCAGCTGCCAGGAGGAGGTGAACTGGGGTGGTGCAGAGTCGCAACTGGAAGAGGATGTGGAGACAGGACAGGTGCCAGGTACGGCACCAACAGTCAGCACCAGACCTGCACAGAGGAGAAGGGCACCAGCTACAGACCTGGAGCAGGCCATGGTTACCTTCATGGAGGCTCAAACTAACCATCCACACCAACGCTGCATGCTTGCGGACTCCGAGGACATGTCATTCTTTAATTCCTGTCTGTCACTCCTCAACCAGATGAGCCCGGCTCAGAAGGTGGAGTACCGCCGCAGATCTCTGGCAATATTTGATGACATCCTTTCCCGTCCCAACAGGCAGCCGTTTATTACGGTGCTGTGCCACAATCCGCCAATGCCAGTGGATCTTCCCTCCCCAGTGAGGTGCTGTCCACCCACCCAGCCATGCCCCCTGGAGCCAGGCCACACACAGAGTCGGAGTCCTGCTCTAGCCACACCACCGGCCCTTATGACCCAGATGCTCCACGGTATCATGATCTGTGATACATGTCATGAATATGTTTTATTTTGGTTTGTCATGATGTGTTATTTAGTTTGATGTTTAATATATCCTGACCTTCAGTTGACAAGTTATAATATATGTCCAGAATATATTATTGTTATTTTATTTCATATTATATAATTATTTTGGTCTACATTGTTGTCGGAGTCATTTATGATTATGTACGTGTGATGTGATGTCCGTGTGTATGCATGTGACAGTGGGCATGTGACTACAGACATGATGCACTCATGTCAGGTGACTGGCAGCGATGTCATGTATGCAGGTGTGTGACAGTACGTACCGCAAACTGATGACCAGCATCTCCTCCGGTGGTATGGCTGCCCTCATGTTGGTGTCCCTCTTGGTCAGCAGCTCGCGTACCCGCGACAACAGTTCGTCAAAGGAGGGGATGGACATCCGCATGTAATTGAAGAACTTCACGGGGTCCCTCTCTCGCAGTGGCCTGTACAGCGTCACAAAGTGTCCATGCGTGGGTCTGGCAGCGTTAATTTGATGAACCCAGGTTCGCCGCTTTCTCTTCCTCTTAAGGTACAGGTACCCCATTGCAGCAAACACAAAGACTTGTACTGGATCCATCTTTGAAAAACGCCACCATCCCCAAAATGGCTTTTTATAACCCTTCCCCTTATTTTTTCATTCATCAATTAGATTCATCAGATTTTCCTTTTTTTTAACAGCTCCGTCATGAAATACGTCCAGAATTGCGCATCGTTTGACTGCTTTCGCGTATTCCGTAAAAAAATGCGTTCGCACACATCAACGCACGTTTTGACGGTAGACGTCAAAAATGTGTTAGTCTGACCCTGGCCTAAGTGCGTGCATATAATTGTATTGCTTAATGTGTATGTGTATACATGTGTGTAGCAGGATCACGCTTTGCACGAACTGCACCCAGCGAGGTGACCACACGGGCATCAGATAGGAAGGAACGTCCACTGTCAGATGTTCCTTTATTATTATTATTATTCTTTATTTATAAAGCGCCAGCATATTCCGCAGCGCTGTACAATAAGCACAGTATAGACAGGGTTACAATACATTGAACAACATTTGACAAACAGTACAGGAGGAGATGAGGGCCCTATTCCAGTAGGAACTCACAATCTGGGAGGGTTGGGGTTGGAAACAGGAGGAGAGGACTGTAAGGTGAGAGTGATTAATGGTTGCGTCAGTGAGTTGGGTGGTAGGCTTCCCTAAATAGGAATGTTTTAAGGGAGCGTTTGAAGGAAGAGAAGTTAGGGGAAAGTCTGACAGTACGAGGGAGAGCGTTCCAGAGAGTGGGGGCTGCGCGTGAGAAATCCTGCAGTCTATCATGGGAAGAGGTGATGCGGGGAGAAGCTAGGCGCAGGTCACTGTTTGACCTTAGGGAGCAGGCCGGGGTGTATTTGGTGATTAGTGAGGACAGGTAGTGGGGCGCTGAGTTAGTGAGGGTTTTGTAGGTAAGGATAAGGATTTTGAACTTAATTCTGCAGTGGATGGGGAGCCAGTGAAGGGACTCGCAGAGGGGAGCGGCAGAGACAGAGCGGCGGGTGAGGTTAATTAGTCTGGCGGAGGCGTTCAGGATGGATTGTAGGGGGGAGAGGCGGGACAGAGGGAGGCCAGATAAGAGATTATTGCAATAGTCGAGTCGGGAGATTACCAGGGCGTGTATGAGTTTTTTGTGGCGACAGCGGTAAGAAATGGCCGAATTCTGGAAATATTACGCAGTTGGTATCGGCAGGAGGAGGAAAGAGACTTGATGTGGGGGATGAAGGAAAGAGCAGAGTCAAGTGTAACTCCAAGACAGCGAACTTGGTTTGATGGGGAAATGGTGATACCCTCCACCGTGATAGAGAAGTCAGGAGGTGGGGAGGCATTGGACGGAGGAATAAGTAGGAGTTCAGTCTTCGACATGTTGATCTTTAGGTGGTGGGAGGCCATCCAGGAGGAGATGCCAGATAAACAGTCACTGACTTTTGAAAGGACAGGGGGAGAGAGATCAGGGTAGAGAGGTAGATCTGAGTGTCATCAGCGTAGAGGTGGTAATTGAAGCCAAAGCTGTTGATGATTTTGCCCAGGGAGGAGGTGTAGATGGAAAAGAGCAGAGGACCAAGGACAGAGCCTTGAGGTACACCAACAGATAGAGGCAATGAGGAGGAGGAGTTACCAGCAAAGGACACACAGAAGGACCTGTTGGATAAATAGGATTCGACCCAAGCGAGTGCAGTGTCACCGAGACCCAGAGAGTTGAGGGTCTGTAGAAGGAGGGGGTGGTCAACAGTGTCAAAAGCAGCCGAGAGGTCAAGATGAGAATAGAATAGTGGCCGTGTTTTTTAGCAGTTAGGAGGTCGTTGGTGACTATGGTGAGGGCAGTTTCAGTTGAGTGTAGGGGACGGAAGCCAGATTGCAGCGGGTCAAGTAGGGAATTGGAGGACAGGAAGAGGGAGAGGCGGTTGAAGACTAGTTTTTCTAAGAGCTTTGATGTGAAGGGAAGCAGGGATACAGGGCGGTAGTTGGATGGAGAGTTGGGATCTAGGGATGGTTTCTTTAGTAAAGGGGTAACTAGCGCGTGTTTGAAGGCGGATGGAAAGGAGCCAGTGGAGAGAGATAGGTTGAAGATGTGTGTGAGAGCAGGGGTGAGGGAGGAGGAGAGGGGAGGAATTAGATGTGAGGGAATGGGGTCGAGCGGGCACGTGGTGAGATGTGAGGAGGACAATAAGGAATTGACTTCCTCCTCAGTGGCTGGGAGGAAGCGGCAGAGGGTGGCAGAGGGACCTGTGGAGTGGAGTGGCAGATAACTATCTTGTGTTGGGATGTTGCGTCTGATATTTAGAGTTTTACTGAGGAAGTAGTCTGCCAGGTCTTGAGCGCTGAAGGCAGCTGTGGGGGGAGGTGCAGGTGGGAAGAGGAGGGTGTTGAAGGTGGACCAGAGCCGTTTAGGGTTGGAGGACAGCGTAGATATAAGAGATGAGAAGAAGGATTGTTTGGCCAAGTGGAGGGCAGAGGTGTATGACCGGAGAATAAACTTGAAGTGAACAAAATCCGCTTCAGAGCGGGATTTCCTCCAGGCACGCTCTGTGGTGCAGGAGCATCTTTGCAGGTAGCGTGTCTGGAGGGTGTGCCAGGGCTGAAGCTGGCGCCGTGGGGCCTTACAGAGTCGAAGAGGAGCAAGAGTGTCTAGAGCAGAGATAAGAGTAGTGTTGTAGTGATTAGTGGCAGCATCAGGGCAGGTGAAGGATGAGGTATGAGGGAGGTGGTGAAGTAGGTTGGAGAATTGATGGGGGTCCACAGCATGTAGATTTCTGCGAGTGTGTGTGCGGGGTGGGGGAGCAGGGTGTTTAGGAAGTCCAGATAGGTTGAAAGAGAGAAGGTGGTGGTCAGAGATGGGGAAAGGGCGACAGTTGAACTCAGAAATGGAGCAGAGGTTGGAAAAGACAAGGTCAATAGCGTGACCATCGCGGTGGGTAGGGAGGAGGGAGGATTGTGTGAGTCCAAGGGAGGATGTGAGTGAAAGAAGTTTGGAGGCAGCAGGGGCGGAAGGATCGTCAATGGGAATGTTGAAGTCGCCGAGAATTAGGCATGGAAGATTAGAAGACAGGAAGTGAGAAAGCCAGGTAGCAAAGTGGTCAAAGAACTGGGAGGTTGGTCCCGGTGGGCGGTAGATGACTGCCACCCTGAGAGCCAGAGGAGAGAACAGGCGGATGCAGTGTGTCTCGAAGGAGGAGAAGGAGAGGGATGGGGGTGGAGGGAGATGCTGGTAGGTGCAGGTGGGAGAGAGCAGGATTCCGACCCCGCCACCATTTCTCTCACCCGGTCTGGGGGTATGGCTCAAGTGTAGACCGCCATGTGAGAGAGCAGCAACGGAGGCCGTGTCAGAGGGAGTTAGCCAGGTTTCAGTTAAAGCTAGGAGGTTGAAGGAGTTTGAAAGGAAGAGGTCATGGATTGCTGTGAGTTTGTTGCACACAGAGCGAGTGTTCCAGAGGGCGCAGGAGAAAGAGGACAGGCGCTGAGGAATTATGGGAATGAGGTTGCTGGGCTTGCAGGGAGGTGATTTATGTGCGATGGAGATAGGATGAGATGGAAGTATTGGATGTGTTGTGGGCCAGGGTTAGGGGATATGTCACCTGCATAGAGTAACAGCAGGAGGGTGAGAAAGAGAAGGTGGGAATGGGATTTGTGGGAGTGGGAGTGATTGGCAGCACGAGAGTTAGAGGGAGACCATGTTCTGAGGAAACAAAGGAGCTCATGTGAGGCCATCATGTGGGACGAGAGGAGGGGGGAGAGATGCAGATAGTGTAGGGGTCGGTGGTAGAGGGGCAGGAGTTCCATTTAAGGAGAAAGGTAGAAGTAAAGAGCAGAAGCGTGAGAGAAAGCATGATATAGACGTGCGTTTACCCAGAGTAAAAGTGGGCCTTGCAGTTCCTTCCTCCAGATCCTGCAACTCCAGGAATCAACTCTGAGCGTCCACTTAAGATGCCACTGAACTCCAGGAATCAACTCTGAGCGTCCACTTAAGATGCCACTGAACTCCAGGAATCAACTCTGAGCGTCCACTTAAGATGCCACTGAACTCCAGGAATCAACTCTGAGCGTCCACTTAAGATGCCACTTGAGGATGTCACAGGACCCAAGGCTCAGTGGAGCTGGTCTTAAATGTTATAAAGGGCGGACTGATTACTTTTTAACTGCCTAAATGCAAACACCTGAAGCCTTCTACTCTGAAGTGCACTCGTCTGACCGCGGGCCTAGGCCCGTGTCATATAAACGCAGTGATCACGTCCGTGTTGGCGCTGAGTTTAACATCTGTCGTAGCATAGAATCATGAGCAATAGAGAGCCACACACGAAGTAAGTCCGCACTGAACTGCGCACGCACAACGCACGTGGCAAACGGACGCAAGTTAGGCAAGAACATAAAACCGCTAGACGGACGCGCAGAGTGCGCCACTTCCGCGTAGCGTTCTGTGCGTGTGATGACACGACGTCAGACGCAGCGCATTTGCGACGTCCAGCACCTTGACGCACACAATGGCTTTTCATATCATGTATCAATTTTTAGCATTTTTCATATTAATTTTACTTCCCATAGTTCCCTTTTTTTCCAACGTCCGTCAAAAAAAATGGACCGTGTGGGGTCTGCAGTATGTTCTGTCAGTACGTCCGTCTGTTGTGCACGCACGCAGAGTGCGCTCAGACTGCTTTCATCTGACATTAGCCTAAGTGTATGGCTTAGATTGAGCGTGTGAGAGTGTGTATATGTGTGGCTGAATGCCTGTGTATAAATATTTAGCTAAGTGTGTGAATGTTAATGTATCGCTGAGTGTTGGTATGTGAATGTGTGGCTATGTGTATGTAGAAATGTATAGTAGTGCATGTGTTTACTGTATATATGTATGGCTAAGGCTGGGGTCAGACCAGCGCACTTTTAACGTGCGTTCTGGCGCACATAATTACGGCCGCACTAGCAGCAAATGACGGGCAATGACGGCCAATATACGAAGTACGGTCGCACGAAAGTCCGGCCGCGCAACGCAAGTGGAAAATGAACGCATTTGTTCGAGAACGCAGAACCGCTAGTACGGACGTACAGAGTGCGCTGCGTCCGCATAGCGGCGTGTGTGCGTGATTAGGAGACGTCAGACCCTGCTCATGTCCGGCCAACATAACGTCCAGACACCCAAAGTTTCCTGGTTTGGATCCGTAAAAAATCACGCACGAAAATGCGCATCGTATGACCGTTTTCGCAAATTCCGTGAAAAAATACGTCAATGCGTTCGGACGCACTTTTTTACGTTCGCCTGTAAAAATGCTCTCGTTTGACCCTAGCCTAAGAGTGAACGTGTGTGGCCAAGTGTGTGCATATGAAAATAAGGCAATGTTTGCAACAGTTTAAAATTGTGCGTTTGCGAGCATATGGTTGTGCGTATGTGTGTGTGTAAATGTATGGTTAAGTGTGCATGTTTATAAATCTAGATCTATGGTATATATATATATATATATATATATATACTGTATGTATATATGTGTGTGTAAATGTATGGTTAAGGCTAATGTCAGATGAACGTAGTCTGAGCGCACTCTGCGTGCACAACGGACGGACGTACTGACGGAAGATACTGTAGACACCACACGGTCTGTTTTTCTTGACGGATGTAGAAAAAAAAACTATGGGAACAAAATTAATAAGAAAAATGATAAAAATTGGAAAATGATATGAAAAGCCATTGTGTGCGTCACGGTGCTGGACGTCGCAAATGCGCTGCGTCTGACATCTCCTCATTCACACAGAACGCTACGCGAATGTGGCGCACTCTGCGCGTCCGTCTAGCGGTTTTATGTTCTTGCCTAACTTGCGTCCGTTTGCCACGTGCATTGTGCGTGCGCAGTTCGGTGTGCACTTACTTCGTGTGTGGGTCTCTACTGATCATGATTCTATGCTACGACGGACATTAAACTGTGCGGCGACACAGATGTGATCACTGCGTTCGTCTGACACCGGCCTAAGTGTGTGTGTTTATAAATATATATCTATGGTTTATATGTATCTCCAAGTGTATGTGTGCTTGTGTTTCACTGTTTGTCTAAGTGTGTGTGTGTAAATGAATGCTTTGTGTGATGTCAAAGCGATGATTGACAGGTTGGATGGCGCTGCGGTTTTTACATACATTTATTTTATGTTTTTGGGGTTGATTTCTGTCTTGACTTTGTGTCTGAGCTGCAGCGAACGTGACACAATAAATAAGAACGCAGGATGATACACTTTATAAAATCACTGCTGATAGAAATTCCAGTGACCTTCATCAGCAAAGACACCGAGAGAAAGAGAAGATGATTTCCGGCGCTTTCAGCTGCAATATCATACTTATTTATTTATACAGTATTTTAGCAGGATGGATACATTGAGATTTCTCTCTTTTTCAGTATGTCCTGTGTTTAAAAACATTGAATTGTTTCATATGATAAATCCAAGGCTTTCATATACTGTATATAAACACGGCCTTTCTGTATCCAGCCTCCGCACACTGTTAATTATATCACAAGGTCAAGGCAGAAGATCTGAGGATCCTTTTCCCATTGCCGGTTAAATTGTCCCTTTGTGATCGGGGCTGGGATCGGGGCTGGCTGCCATCCACTTAGCTGCCCTTGTTACACAGTAATGATAGGTCCAGCTGAGCTGCAAATTCCTGCCTCATTCTCTCTTACAGAGGGTAAATTCAGCCTCCAGGCGATCGCGCTGACTATTCATTTAATGCCTCTATTTGTTTAAAGGAAATTAGACGCTGCGAATCCTCCGTATAAAAAACGCTCGCTTCTCCGCCTCACCGCCTGAACTGGCTGCTATAGAGAGACTCGGCAGATATCAGGAATTTATTGCCAATAGCGGATTATAATTCCAAGTCCAAACCGCTACACAAAAAATCGTATCAGATGTTTATGAACTACCTGTCCCATGATGCTTTAGGGGTTACTCGGAGAGAGCCGATCTCTGGCCCCGAAATGTCGCCGAACAGTGAATTTCCCCATACAGTGGCATTTCGGGGCCATTCGGCTATACAGAGAGCAGGCAGTTTGCCAAATTTTGCCGAATTGCCAGCAGGTACGGTGCTGTGCGACGGCAGTGAAATCCCCCATAGAGAAGCAACGGTTCATTTATTCAGACACCGAACAGCAGAGAAAAGTTGCCGAAGTGCCCTGCTGTTTGGTGATTTCATTCGGTAGGTTTATTCAGGCGAATCCCATAGGCTTCAATGTTAAAAATATTCCTGTTTTAATTCAATATCTAATAAACCGTTCATTATAAAATTCTGCAGTAAAGAGTCTCTTTATTTATAGATTTTTTAGGATATTTTAAGCATTTTTCTGAAATTTAAACCATTTATTATTTTAATCTTCAGCAAAAAGTCTCTTTATTTACTGATTTTTTTAGGATCTTTTAGGCATTTTTCTGTTTTTTTTAAGCTAAAATATTTATTTTTTATTTTTTTTTAAATCGTTTTTTTATTTTTTCTGTAACAGACCTTTTTATTATCATTCATAGGATCTTCTATGTAAATTCCAGACATTTTCGTTCAGTAGTTTTTTTGCAAACTGCGTTTCCATTTTGACACTTTCAAGCATATTGTTTTTTTTTTCCTTTACTCCGTTCGTCAGCTTGTCGGCTTTTTCCGGTGGCTGGCCTGCACTGTGATCGGCGGCTTGTCGGCTTTTTCCAGCACGTTCGGCGTGTTTTTTTGCCGCGGTTCCGTCGGGTTTACGGTGATTGTTCTGTGACTTTTCGGACGGTGTTCGGTAGGTTTTCCCTGCACTCCGGGGGCCCTGCGGTGAATGTTGAATTCACTGCAGGGTGGGGAACTTTGATTCCCCGAAGTGCAGGGAACGAGAGAGCACCGAATGTCATCAACCTTTCGGTGCTCTCTGAATAACCCCTTTGTCACACATCAGGCTGGCTGAGCATCATGGGACATGTGGTTCAGAACCATCTGGGTTGCCAAGGTCATCACTATTCTGTATGGTGAATAACCATTATAATATATAGAATCACAAATATATGTTTATATAAATATACATTTTTCATATATTCACAAGGGAGGAACCGAAGTGGCATTTTATTTCATGATATAAAAGTCTTGGTAGTCTTTAAGGTATTTATTTATTTTTTGCTGGAGGTTGTTGAATTTTCCAACAGCAATGATTTAAATATAGCCTATAAATGTGCATTGATTTTAAAGTGAAACAAGTGGCCCGGGTTCACTATAGCTCACAGTATATGCAAAAACTATAAAAAAAAAAAAAATCGCTTTCATCCAAACGTTCATCTTTCGGACGCTAGCTCTGCGCCAGAGGGAAATGTCAGACAGTAACTTATGAGATGTATTCTTGAAGTGCCTGCATGTCCCTGTCAGATGACCTCCAGTGAATCACTTTGAAATGAGAGGCAGGAAATGTAATTCTCTGGTTCTCTTATGGACGGGCTTCTGGCTCGACAAGCTTACAGTCTCAGCCTCTTTCAAGAAGTTACACAGTTTTATACACCTGGCCTGCAGAGACGTGGACCTTGTTCGCTATCCATTTCACACAAAAGGTAAAAATCACCGTTATGGCAACTATGGTGAACTCCGGCTATCCGGAAAAGGAAAATATCCAACATGGCAGAGAATTCACTATAGTGTAACCATACTTGATCCACCATAGCTTTCCAAAGTTTAAAGTACGTATTGAATAGCCCCTACAGCAAAGATGACAAACTCCGGCCTCCCCAGATGTTGACACCTACAATCCCTGAATTTTTTGACTGTGAAAGATGGCCGAGGAATCATAGGAGTTGTAGTCCAGAAACATCTGGGGGGCCAAAGTTTGACAGCCCGGCACTACAGCAGAAGGCGCTCCTTGTATTTTTTGGCAGGATTATAAGCAGTAATGGTTTTTGGAGGGGTCCTGTCATATTGCCACTTTACAACCTATAAATCCTCTACGCCGCTGCTGCTGTTTGCCACAGGCTGGTACCTGCCGAGGAGGAGAAATCACATAAACAATGTTGATCATCTCCGTCATGTAGAAATTGAAAATCCTCTGAATGGAATTTAAGATTCGACGACCAGGGGTAATTAACACGTTATCCCGGGTACGAGAGAAAAAGAGAAGGAGCGACTGCAATTAATATGAATGGCATCCGTTAAAGTGGGACTACATGTTAACTCTAACAGGGTTATTCAGAGAGCATGTCACTGACATTTCAGTGCTCTCTTATTCGCCGTACTTTGGCGAGTCCGATTCGCTGGTCCCCGAAGTGCGGCGAATATGCCCGCTGAATGCCGCCACAAACAAGCTGATGCACCCACAGGAAACGACGACCAGCCGAACAGACTGCCTAATGCAGCCAACGGACCGCCGTAGGGGAAAAAAGCCGCCAAGCCGCCGGATGGGTAGAAAAAAATGTAATTCTACTTTAAAAACATGTTTTAAAAAGACCTCCAGAACGAAAATGCCTGAAAATTATACATGAGGTCCTTTGGATAATTATAAAAAAGTCTGTTACAGAATAAATAAACGCTAAAAAAAAAAGCTAAAAAAATATATATATATATATATATATATATATCGGGGGAAAAAATGAATGAAACCACCTAACATCAGGGCATTTCTCTGTCATTTCTCTGGTGTTCGGCGTCTGAATAGATTAACCATTGCATCTCTATGTGGGATTTCACTGCTGCCGAAAGTCAACGTGTTTCACTGGTAATCCGCCAATATTTGGTTAACTGCTAGCTTTTCAATAGCTGAATGACCACTAAATTGCACCGTGCGGGAAAATTCACCGTTCGGTGCAATTTCGGAGCCAATTCGGCTCTCTCCGAATAACCCCTTAGGGCTAGGGTCAGACGAACGCATTTTCGCGTTGTCTGTGAAAAAGTGCGTTCGAACGAATGGACGCATTTTTTCACGGAATACGCGATAGCGGTCATACGATGCGCATTTGCGTTCGTGATTTTGTACGGATCATCAATAAAACACTTTTTGCATCTGGACGTTATGTTGGCCGGACATTAGCAGTGTCTGACGTCTCCAAATCACGCACACACGCCGCTATGCGGACACTCTGTACGACCATACTAGCGGTTTCACGTTCTCGACAAAATGCGTTCGTTTGCCACTTGCGTTGCGCGGACGAACTTTCGTGCGGCCGTACTTCGTGTGTTCCCCGGCATTGGACGTCATTTGCTGCTAGCACGGCCGTGATTTCGTGCGGCTGAGGCTAGGGTCAGATGAGCGCATTTTGTACGGACTGTGCGTCCGTGCAGTACGGACGTACTTTCTGACTGATGACAAGGTAGTGGCCACACAGTCGGTTTTTTTCACTGACGGATTTTTTGACTGATGTAGCAGGGAAAATAAATTACAATGAAAAAACATTCTGTCCGTCAAAAATGCTGGACGTATAAATGCAGTCCATCTGACCACGCTCCATCACTCACACACAAAGCTATGCGGACGTTGTGGACGTGGCGCACTCCGCACGTCCGTTCTAGCAGTATTACGTTCTTGCCTAACCTGCGTCCGTTTGCAGCGTCCGTCATGTGTCCGCACTTCTGTGCGGACGTACTTCGTGTGTGGGGCTTCATTTAACACAATTGTATGCTATCACGGACGTACTTATGTGCGGCAACACGGACGTTAACACTGCGCTCGTCTGACCCCAGCCTAAACGCACGTTAAAACTGCTTTCGTCTGACCCTAGCCTTAGTGTGCTGGGAGCGTGAGCAGTCTTGGGCCTTCCTGAACAGCAAATTGGGTCATGTTGCAATATTGTTGCACCTCTGTTAAGGAACAGGTTTTGCAATTTTAGCTATTTTTACTTTATGTGGATATTTGTTTATTTTAATCAATTGTTATTTTGTGTCCACTAAAAAAAGATTTTATTTTTCTTTATCACTTTTATGTTTTACTAAAAAAAATATATATATATTACTATTGTACGAAAAAAATGGTTTTGCACCTATTCCCTAACAGGGCGGCTGCGTGGACCAGAAATATTCAGCCTGTTCCATGTATACTGTATATATTACTGCCCAGCAAAAAAAACTCACACGCTGTAATATGTGGTTGGTGTCGCTTTTTCTGTGATTGCGGCACGCATTCGCCGCGGTGTCGTGTTGATAAGCTCATACAATGTCACAGCATTTATTGGCGTCCAGAGTGGCATTCATTTGTGGCCAAGATCTTGTATTGATGATGGGAGAGTCGCGGCGCTGCGTAAAGTCTTCTCCAACACATTATCCCAAAGATTAACCTCAATGGGGTTAAGGTCTGGACTGTGCGGTGGCCAATCCATGTGTGAAAATGATGTCTCGTGCTCCCTCAACCACTCTTGCACAATTTGAACCCGATGAATCCTGGCATTGCCATCTTGGAATATGCCCGCTGTGCCATCAGGGGAGAAAAAACCCATTGATGGAAAAACCTGCTCATTCAGTATATTCAGGGAGTCACATGACCTCATTTTTTGGGCCCATAATGTTGCTGTACCTAGACCTGACCGACTGAAGCCACCCCAGATCATAACAGGCTTGTACAGGAGGTGGGGACCATTGTTTTGGCCTGTCAGTGTATGTATGTATGTATGTGTGTATATATATATATATATATATATTCAGATGATATCTGGTCACACTCACCATGTAGGGTCGCCAGATGGGCCATGTTTTCCTGGTCACATCATTTTTTCATGCTGATGGGCAGTGCATGAAAAAACGCAACCCTGCAGCATGTATAATCCAGACGCTGCAGGTAAATCATAAAGGGATCCCAGGTGACCAATTCCTATAAAAGAAAAACGGATTTTCCTCTTGAAGCATATAAGTTATTCATGTTGCAGGGCAGCTCCTTTCTGGTGCTCTTCATCTGTTCAGGAAAACATGGCCGACCTGGCAACCCTGTCACCATGCTAGAACTATCCACGATATTCTGTTATAAATACATATATCGCGCTCCCTCAAGCACAGGTAATCCGCATTTGTAATGAGAAAACATTAAGGCTGGGTTCACACCTAAGCGTTTTACAGCGCGCTCCTGCGCGCTGTAAAACGCTCAAACAGTGAAATCCCATTATTCCCTATGTGGGCATATCACACCTGGCCGTTTCTCAGCGCGCATGAACGCGCTGATAAACGCCCTACGTCCAAAGAAGTGCGGGAGCTTCTTTGGGGCAGTTATCAGCGCGTTCGCGGCCATATCATAGCCGCGAACGCGCTGCAACGCACGTTCGCGCGTTTTTTTGTATGCGTGAACGCGCGTAAAAAAAAGCACGCATTGCGCGACGCTGCGCTACGCCGTGGTGTGAACCCAGCCTAAGTACTCTGGTGGCTGAGTGTTCTGGGAGTGGGAGTAATGTCTGCCTGTCACCCCATGCCCACTGTGACTTCTCTGCCATATTACGCACTATTTTGTCGGTGCAGATTAAAAACTGTGACTGATTATCGCCACCAGACGTCAAACTGGGTTAATCCCCTCTTTTCCACAGAGATCCTGGAACAAGACTTGGAATATTTCCCTTTTTGTATTATTTTCTCCCACTTGTGGCCCCTCGAGTCATTAAAGTTCATTTCTGTGTCCTGTAAGTGGGAGTCCCTGGATTGAGACCATCAGCAAACAATCATACAGTCGCTCTACATGAGGCGGATGGCGGTGTTCGCTCTACAGTTTATTACTCTCTTCAGACATGGCTTGGCTGGCAGTGCTGGGAGCTGCTGCACTATAAGCATAGCATAGCCAGGTCCTCCATGTTTTCCTGGAAAATATTACTGTTTCACACAGAGGGAGCCCTGCAACATGTAAAATGAATATGCATAAGGAGAAAAACTCTGCCTTCACCTTAGGCTAGAGTCAGACGAATGCATTTTTTACGTTGTCCGTGAAAAAGTGCGTTCGAACGAAAGTACGTATTTTTTACCGGAATACGCGATAGCGGTCATACGATGCGCCTTTTCGTCCGTGATTTTGTACGGATCATCAATAAA
Organism: Leptobrachium leishanense; assembly: GCA_009667805.1. NCBI lineage: Eukaryota > Metazoa > Chordata > Amphibia > Anura > Megophryidae > Leptobrachium > Leptobrachium leishanense. The sequence continues at coordinate 326,495,023 of CM019067.1, read as the reverse complement.
ACACTTTTTGCGTCTGGACGTTATGTTGGCCGGACGTGTGCAGCGTCTGACGTCTCCCAATCACGCAAACACGCCGCTATGCGGACGCAGCGCACTCTGTACGGCAGTACTAGCGGTTTGACGTTCTCGAAAAAATGCGTTCGTTTGCCACTTGCGTTGCACGGACGAACTTTCGTGCGGCCGTTCGTCGTATGTTCCCCGGCATTGGACGTCATTTGCTGCTAGCACGGCCGTGATTTCGTGCGGCTAAACGCACGTTAAAAATGCGTTCGTCTGACCTTAGCCTTAGAGTTGCCAGATCGGCCATGTTTTCTTGGATACATATTATTATTTATTCATGCTGATGGGCAGTGCATGATAAATGCCACCCGCAACATGTATAATACATATGCTGCAGGTATAAGAACTCAAAAACGGAATCCCAGGTTACCTGCCTTGATTTCTTTCCTGCAGCATATAAATTATACATAATGCAGGGCAGCACGTTTTTCCTGCACCTCCCCTCTGCATGAAATAGTTATGTGTCCAGGAAAACATGGCCGACCTGGCAATGACCTGACTGCAGCGTTGCAGCAATACTACATACCGCAAAGTGACATCAGCATTAATAAATGTATATGTTTCTAGGAAAACATGGACAGTCTGGCAGCCGTGCGAGCTGTTAGGCTGGGGACAGATGAGCGCATTTTCTGCGGCCACCGTCAAAATGTACGTCGATGCGTGCGCACGCATTTTTTCACGGAATACGCTTAAGTGGTCAGACGATGCGCAATTCTGGACGTATTTCATGACGGTGGGGTAAAAAGAAGTCTAGGGAAATCCGGCTGTTTGAACGTTATGTTGGCCGCACACTAGCAGCGTCTGACATCTCCTAATCACGCACACACGCTGCTATGCGGCCGCAGCGCACTCTGTACGTCTGTAGCAGCGGTTTCACGTTCTGAGAAAAATGCGTTCATTTGCCGGTTGCGTGGTGTCGGCGCACTTTCGTACGCACGTACTGCGTATATTGGCCGTCATTGGCCGTTATGTGCTGCTACTGCCGCCGTGATTTAGTGCGCCTGCACGCGCGTTCCGACTGCCCCACTCTGACCCTAGCCTTCCTGAGACATGTATAATGTATATATACACCTGAAGGTGCTCCCCTTCAGTATGTAGTATTTGTATGCCGCAGGAGACTTATCTGGTAGCTAATTAAGGTGATGTGATTCCCTTCTTGTAGCATATGACTTCTGCATGCTGCAGGGGAGCACTTTCACGTGTCGCCCACCGGCACGTAGACCTGATATGTTTACCGAAAAGCATGGCCGAACTGACATCTCTATATGGGCAATTCAAAGAGCGCCGAACTTGCCACCAATTTTCACCAAACGATGAATTTCCCCGTACAATGCTATTTCGTGGCCGTTCGTCTAGTCAGAAAGCTGGCAATTCTCCAAATATTGGCGTATTGACAGCGAAATACGGTGCAGTTTTCCGCAATTTGGTGCCATATGGTGGCAACGAAATTGTCCCATAGAGAAGTAATGGTTAATCTATTCAGCGAACAACGAACTGCACCGAAGTGACAGTGAAATGCCCAGATTTTCGGTGCTTCAGTTCGACCGGTTTAGACAGGCGAATCCCTTAGGATTCAATGTAAAAAAATAATCTTTTTTTTTAACTTTTGGTTATTCAACCCTTTATTCTTTTCATTTTCAGCAAAAAGTCTTTTTTCATTTATTTATTTTCTGGACGATTTTAATGTATATTTTTAGGCAAAATATTTGATTCCAATTTTTTTTAAAGGCTTTTTTTTGTTAATTCTGTAACAGAACTTTATATTATTTTATTTTTTTAATAGGACCTTTATTTTGTCATTATTTCCACACCATTTCCTGCATTTTTATTGGCTTAAACACCTTTTAGAAGAATAACAGTGGTCTTTTCTTTTTTTTTTCTCTGCAGTTCGGCGGTCTGATCGGTGGTCTCCGGCGGACTGATCGGTGGTCGGCGGCTGTCTTCGGTGGCTCCACATTCAGCGACCCTGCGGTGAATAGTGAATTCACCGCAGGGTCGGCAAACTAGAATCGCCGAATTGTGCCAAACAAGAAAGTATCAAAATTTCACTTACATTTCGGTGCTTTCTGAATAACCCCCTAACACAGGTTGCAGCAACCTTGGCCGTGCAGATATTTTGGGACTACATCTCCCATGATACTCTGGAATGTCTTCGATTGGCTGAGCCATATGGGAATTGTAGTTCCAAAACATTTGAAATGCCAAGGTTGCCCATGGTCTAAGGCTAGGGTCAGACGAACGCATTTTTTGCGTCGTCCGTGAAAAAGTGCGGTCGAACGAATGGACGTATTTTTCACGGAATACGCGATAGCTGTCATACGATGCGCATTTTCGTACGTGATTTTGTACGGATCATCAATAAAACACTTTTTGCGTCTGGACGATATGTTGGCCGGACATTAGCAGCGTCTGACGTCTCCCAATCACGCAAACACGCCGCTATGCGGACGCAGCGCACTCTGTACGTCAGTACTAGCGGTTTGACGTTCTCTAAAAAATGCGTTCGTTGGCCACTTGCGTTGCACGGACGAACTTTCGTGCGGCCGTTCGTCGTATGTTCCCCGGCATTGGACGTCATTTGCTGCTAGCACGGCCGTGATTTCGTGCGGCTAAGGCTAGGGACAGATGAGCGCATTTTCTGCAGCCACCGTCAAAATGTACGTCGATGCGTGCGCACGCATTTTTTCACGGAATACGCTTAAGTGGTCAGACGATGCGCAATTCTGGACGTATTTCATGACGATGGGGTGAAAAGAAGTCTAGGGAAATCCGGCTGTTTGAACGTTATGTAGGCCGCACACTAGCAGCGTCTGACATCTCCTAATCACGCACACACGCTGCCATGCGGCCGCAGCGCACTTTGTACGTCAGTAGCAGCGGTTTCACGTTCTGATAAAAATGCGTTCATTTGCTGGTTGCGTGGTGTCGGCGCACTTTCGTACGCACGTACTGCGTATATTGGCCGTCATTGGCCGTTATGTGCTGCTACTGCCGCCGTGATTTAGTGCGCCTGCACGCGCGTTCCGACTGCCCCACTCTGACCCTAGCCTAAACGCACGTGAAAAATGCGTTCGTCTGACCCTAGCCTTAGAGTTGCCAGATCGGCCATGTTTTCTTGGATACATATTATTATTTATTCATGCTGATGGGCAGTGCATGATAAATGCCACCCGCAACATGTATAATACATATGCTGCAGGTATAAGAACTCAAAAACGGAATCCCAGGTTACCTGCCTTGATTTCTTTCCTGCCGCATATAAATTATACATATTGCAGGGCAGCACGTTTTTCCTGCACCTCCCCTCTGCATGAAATAGTTATGTGTCCAGGAAAACATGGCCGACCTGGCAATGACCTGACTGCAGCGTTGCAGCAATACTACATACCGCAAAGTGACATCAGCATGAATAAATGTATATGTTTCTAGGAAAACATGGACAGTCTGGCAGCCGTGCGAGCTGTTACTGAGACATGTATAATGTATATATACACCTGAAGGTGCTCCCCTTCAGTATGTAGTATTTGTATGCCGCAGGAGACTTATCTGGTAGCTAATTAAGGTGATGTGATTCCCTTCTTGTAGCATATGACTTCTGCATGCTGCAGGGGAGCACTTTCACGTGTCGCCCACCGGCACGTAGACCTGATATGTTTACCGAAAAGCATGGCCGAACTGACATCTCTATATGGGCAATTCAAAGAGCGCCGAACTTGCCACCGATTTTCACCAAACGATGAATTTCCCCGTACGATGCTATTTCGTGGCCGTTCGTCTAGTCAGAAAGCTGGCAATTCTCCAAATATTGGCGTATTGACAGCAAAATACGGTGCAGTTTTCCGCAATTTGGTGCCATATGGTGGCAACGAAATTGTCCCATAGAGAAGTAATGGTTTATCTATTCAGCGAACAACGAACTGCACCGAAGTGACAGTGAAATGCCCAGATTTTCGGTGCTTCAGTTCGACCGGTATAGGCTAGGGACAGATGAGCGCATTTTCTGCAGCCACCGTCAAAATGTACGTCGATGCGTGCGCACGCATTTTTTCACGGAATACGCTTAAGTGGTCAGACGATGCGCAATTCTGGACGTATTTCATGACGATGGGGTGAAAAGAAGTCTAGGGAAATCCGGCTGTTTGAACGTTATGTTGGCCGCACACTAGCAGCGTCTGACATCTCCTAATCACGCACACACGCTGCTATGCGGCCGCAGCGCACTTTGTACGTCAGTAGCAGCGGTTTCACGTTCTGATAAAAATGCGTTCATTTGCTGGTTGCGTGGTGTCGGCGCACTTTCGTACGCACGTACTGCGTATATTGGCCGTCATTGGCCGTTATGTGCTGCTACTGCCGCCGTGATTTAGTGCGTCTGCACGCGCGTTCCGACTGCCCCACTCTGACCCTAGCCTTAGACGGGCGAATCCCTTAGGATTCAATGTAAAAAATTAATCTTTTTTTTTAACTTTTGGTTATTCAACCCTTTATTCTTTTCATTTTCAGCAAAAAGTCTTTTTTCATTTATTTATTTTCTGGACGATTTTAATGTATATTTTTAGGCAAAATATTTGATTCCAATTTTTTTTAAAGGCTTTTTTTTGTTAATTCTGTAACAGAACTTTATATTATTATTTATTTTTTTAATAGGACCTTTATTTTGTCATTATTTCCACACCATTTCCTGCATTTTTATTGGCTTAAACACCTTTTAGGCTAGGGTCAGACGAACGCATTTTCACGTGCGTTTAGCCGCACGAAATCACGGCCGTGCTAGCAGCAAATGACGTCCAATGCCGGGGAACACACGAAGTACGGCCGCACGAATGTTCGTCCGCGCAACGCAAGTGGCAAACGAACGCATTTTTTCTAGAAAGTCAAACCGCTACTACTGACTTACAGAGTGCGCTGTGTCCGCATAGCGTTGTCCGTGAAAAAGTGCGTTCGAACGAATGGACGTATTTTTTCACGGAATACGCGATAGCGGTCATACGATGCGCATTTTCGGGCGTGATTTTGTACGGATCATCAATAAAACCCTTTTTGCATCTGGACGTTATGTTGGCCGGAAATTAGCAGCGTCTGACAGCTCCTAATCACGCACACACGCCGCTAGCGGACGCAGCGCACTCTGTACGTCAGTACTAGCGGTTTCACGTTCTTGAAAAAATGCATTTGTTTGCCGCTTGTGTTGCGCAGCCGCACTTTCGTGCGGCCGTACTTCGTATATTGCCCGTCATTGGCCGTCATTTGCTGCTACTACGGCCGTGATAAAGTGCGGCTGCACGCGCGTTCACACTGCGTTCGTCTGATCCTAGCCTAACACGTTGCGAAAACAGGTCGGGAAATATCTCCATTATCTGAATAAAACCCTAATAATAAAATTCCTTGTGCGTAACTTCCTGCATATTAAATGGTGACAAGCGAGCTCTCGTGTTTCAGGGGATGTCGCTGGAGGCGGAGCCTTATGCAAGGCATTTTCACAAACACTTTAGATCAGGGCCACCAAACTCACACACCCCAGAAGTTGATGCCTGCCATTCCCAGAATTCTTGGCATGCAATAGATGGCCAGGGAATCATGGGATTTGTAGTTCAGGAACATCTGGGGGTCCGGAGTTTGACAGCCCTGTTTCAGATGACAAACGTTGGAGTTAGGTAAAAAGAGGGACATTAGGAAAGCGCTGCGGAATATGCTGGCGCTTTATAAATAAAGAATAATAATAATAAAAGAGGTAAAAAGGAATTTAGGACCAAAATAAGGAGTACCTCTCTTAAAATGGGACACTCGGCACATATGCATTCAGCAAATCCTACAAGACATTCAAAACTGGCGTATTTGTACGAAAGCGATTGTTTTGTACTGCTACGCCGTCACCGTCATGTGCAGCGCAGAAAGTGACGGCCGCCACTGCGACACAATGTTAATTATTGACAAGGTCTCGCTCCTTATCATCTGGGAACAAATCGTCACTTTGTATTTCTTTCACAAGTCCTGCAGCAAGTAACAAGGGGGGAGCACGGCCCGCGGGACATTAGAGGAGCGGAATGGGGCGTCACAAAGAATAAAAAGGCAATGCTGTGCTGCCGAGGATCAACGGGACTTACTTGCTAAACTGCGAATCGCAAAGGAATGACAAAAGAATCATCAAATGTTAAAGTAACACTAACATAGCCGTAACTAGATTACTCGTGCATTACAAGCATACCCATTATAAAACACTTTATAAACACATTATAAAACACTTTAGAAATCGCATTATAAAACACTTAAGGCTGGGGTCAGACAAGCGCAGTGCGAACGCGCGTGCAGGCGCACTTAATCACGGCCGCAATAGCAGCAAGTGCCGGGCAATGACGGCCAATATACGAAGTACGGTCGCACAAAAGTCCGGCTGCGCAACGCAAGTGGAAAACGAACGCATTTTTTCGAGAACGTTAAACTGCTAGTAATGACGTACAGAGTGCGCTGCGTCCACATAGCGGCGTGTGTGCGTGATTAGGAGACGTCAGACACTGCTAATGTCCGGCCAACATAACGTCCAGATGCACAAAGTGTTTTATTGATGATCCGTACAAAATCACGGATGCAAATGCGCATCGTATGACCGCTATCGCGTACTCCGTGAAAAAATGCGTCCATTCGTTCGAACGCACTTTTTCACAGACAACGCGAAAATGCGTTCGTCTGACCCTAGCCTTATGAAACACTTTATAAACCACATTATAAATCACTTAATAAAACACATTATAAAACACTTTATAAAACTTTTTATAACACATTATAAATCACATAAAACACTATAAAACACATTATAAAGCACTTTATAAAACACACTATAATACACTTTATAAAACACTTCATGAATCACAATATTAAACCCATTATAAAACATTTTATAAAACACATTATAAATCACACACAGTTGTTCTTTTCTTTGTTTGAGGTAATTATATGTAAAAAGGAAAAATAAGGTTAGGTTTTATCTCCTGTTTCCATTCCATGGATTTTTCCCATGATGCATAGACTTGATTTACCAAAATCTTATGGCAAGTCTCACTTTAAAGCCGTGGTATAGGCTAAAGTAGTAGTGAAGAGGCAATGGGGTGGGGGAGGGAATGGTTAGATAAGGTTGCAGAGGATCTATTGAGCTGTCTAGGCTACTCAAGATAAGAGATGGCAGCTGAATGAGATCTGATGGTGGTCTTAAATACTTTAATCTAGCCCCTGGTGATTTCCTTTACTTACATTTCACACAATGCAATATTTATAAGACGGATTTTTGGAGATCTGACCCAATCACTCCATTCTATGGCCAAAGCCACAAAGTGAGGAGCAAGAGATGGAAAGATACAACACAAAATATCACACAATGGATGCACCCAGTGACACATATAGAGGAAAATATCACACAATGGATGCATCCAGTGACACATATAGAGGAAAATATCACACAATGGATGCACCCAGTGACACATATAGAGGAAAATATCACACAATGGATGCGCCCAGTGACACATATAGAGGAAAATATCACACAATGGATGCGCCCAGTGACACATATAGAGGAAAATATCACACAATGGATGCACCCAGTGACACATATAGAGGAAAATATCACACAATGGATGCACCCAGTGACACATATAGAGAAAAATATCACACAATGGATGCACCCAGTGACACATATAGAGGAAAATATCACACAATGGATGCGCCCAGTGACACATATAGAGGAAAATATCACACAATGGATGCGCCCAGTGACACATATAGAGGAAAATATCACACAATGGATGCACCCAGTGACACATATAGATATAGAGGAAAATATCACACAATGGATGCACCCAGTGACACATATAGAGAAAAATATCACACAATGGATGCACCCAGTGACACATATAGAGGAAAATATCACACAATGGATGCACCCAGTGACACATGTAGAGGAAAATATCACACAATGGATGCACCCAGTGACACATATAGAGGAAAATATCACACAATGGATGCACCCAGTGACACATATAGAGGAAAATATCACACAATGGATGCACTCAGCAACATCAAATAAACACAATAAGGATGTGGCACTTTCTGGTGGTCGTGGCCTTTATCAGCAGTGTTTGGTGGATCGATTCGGCGCACTTTGGGGACCTTGCAGAGTTGCAGTGAATACTGAATTCACCACAGGGTCAGCGAATTGAGGGTGTCGAAGAAGAAAGAGCGCTGAAATTTTGGTGCTCTCTGGATAACCCTTTTAGGCTGGGGTCAGACCAGCGCACTTTTAACGTGCGTTCTGGCGCACATAATTACGGCCGCACTAGCAGCAGATGACGGGCAATGACGGCCAATATACGATGTACGGCCGCACAAAAGTCCGGCCGTGCAACGCAAGTAGAATTTGAACGCATTTTTCTGAGAACGCTGAACCGCTAGTACTGACGTACTGAGTGCGCAGCTGCGGCATAGCGGCGTGTGTGCGTGATTGGGAGATGTCAGACGCTGCTAATGTCCAGCCTACATAACGTCCAGACGCAAAAAGAGTTTTATTGACGATCCGTACAAAATCACGCCCGAAAATGCGCGTCGTCTGACCGTTTTTGCGCATTCCGTGAAAAAATACATCAATTTGTTCGGACGCACTTTTTCACGTTCGCGGGGAAAAATGCTTTCGTCTGACCCTAGCCTTAGAGTTACTATACCTCCTGGTTAGGTGCTGCAGTCCTGATAAATACTACTAAGGGGGTTATTCAGCAAAAATTGCCATTGCTGCAACTCTGACAAATGCCATTGTTTCACAAAATCTGAGGAGCAGCAGGAAAAGCTTCACGGTTTGCTGAATAATTCTGACATTTGTACTGAACATATTGTGCTGATAGTCCGGGAATAGCCACAACTCCAGCATTTCCTGAAACACATGTGATTCTCTTCCACCATCTGCAGAGACGTCATGGAAGGGACATTGCTGGCGTAGATGTTGCGTCACCCACGGTGCTTTGACAAGCTTGGGGCGCTCTTATCTTTACAAACATCCCTCAGCTCGGGTCACACAGGTTTCTGTTTCCAAGCGGCAGCAGACTGCGTGAATCGCAGCGATCCTGCCTGACATGCGCACCGTACTCACTTCTCTCTGTGTTATGTTTTCATTTTTATCTCTAAGAAAATAAACAAATACTCTCCAAGTGTGTGACTCCTTCCGTGTGACGGAGTGTGCGGAACGCGCCGCGTGTACAGTCTGAAACTTAAGATACTTTGTTTTTCCTGTATTGTTTGTGTTTTTAAAAACACCGAATATTTTCTGAACCAAAATAGCTGAATTTAAACATTCTTGCGCCTATTTCCACCCTCTGGTTATTTCTTCACTTCCAGTGTTTTGGTATAAAACGTGCGAGTCCTGCGCAACTTTCCGCCAGTTCACCATTTAGTAAATAACACCTTTTGTGTCCAATCTGTGGCTGTTCTCGCAGGGAGGTTAGAGTCAGTCACAGAGGGATTATTTGACCTCGGTTTCCTTCCTGGAACACGGGGGGGGGGACTATTTTTATGGAGGAGTCTAGGAGGTGCATAGTGAGATTTTTTTCAGTTATTTCCATTGCAAAGTGAGTTTTCATTTGTTAATTTTCTCTTTACAACAGTTTATTGAGTCATTAATTCTTAATCGAGAACATAGCTATGCGATATGCATTTCTATGCGCCTTATGTATACAGCGAACAGATAGTTGGGCTGAAGGGCTCAAGCTATACAATGTATTCCCGTGTACCCAGCTATATATACCCATCATCCCAGCTATGTATACCTGACTGCTCAGATATGTATACCCATTTACCCAGCAATGTACAATCATCTGCCCAGTTCTGTATACCTGTCTGCCCAGCTATGTAAATTTGTCTCCTCAGATACAGTTGTGTTCAAAATTATTCAACCCCCAATGCTGTAAAGGGTTTTAGGGAATTTAGTGTACATTTGTAATTGTATTCAGAATGAAATCCTACAAGGACTTTTTAAAGAACCATATGCAACTAAAATGACATCAATTGGTTTTGTAATACAGTAGTAAATGTTTCTTTTGTGAATTCTTCATTGACACAATTATTCAACCCCTTAAAGACTACCACTCTGAAGAACAGAGGTTCATTCAAGTGTTTTCAATCAGGTATTGAAAACACTGTGGATGTCACGGAGCAGCAATAAAGCATAATAAGCACCAATTAGGCAGCTTTAAAATGACTGTGATACTCAGCTCCTTCTAGACATTTACTGGTGTGGTTACAAACATGGTGAAGTCAAGAGAATGGTCCAGGAAGACAAGAGAAGAGGTGATTACTCTTCACAGGAAGGGCAATGGCTATAAGAAGATTGCAAAAGATGTTAAACATACCAAGAGACCATAGGAAGCATCAGTCGCAAATTCAAGGCAAAGGGCACTGTTGAAACGCTACCTGGTCGTGGCAGAAAGAAGATGCTGACTTCGACTGCTGTGCGCTACCTGAAGCGTAGAGTGGAGAAAAGTCCCCGTGTGACTGCTGAGGAACTGAGAAAACATTTGTCAGATGTGGGTACTGAAGTTTCAGCTCAGACAATACGGCGCACACTGCGTAATGAAGGCCTCCATGCCAGAACTCCCAGGCGCACCCCCTTGCTGTCTCCAAAGAATAAGAAGAGTCGACTGCAGTATGCCAAAAGTCATGTGGACAAACCACAGAAGTTTTGGGATAGTGTTCTGTGGACGGATGAACATTAGAACTGCTTGGCCCATGGATCAACGCTATGTTTGGAGAAGGAAGAACAAGGCCTATGAAGAAAAGAACACCTTGCCTACTGTGAAGCACGGCGGGGGGTCAATCATGCTTTGGGGCTGTTTTGCTTCTGCAGGTACAGGGAAGCTTCAGCGTGTGCAAGGTACCATGAATTCTCTTCAGTACCAGGAGATATTGGATGACAATGTGATGCAGTCCGTCACAAAACCTGAGGCCTTGGGAGACGTTGGACCTTTCAACAGGACAATGATCCCCAAGCATACCTCCAAGTCCACTAGAGCATGGTTGCAGATTAAAGCTGGAACATTTTGGAGTGGCCATCGCAGTCACCAGACTTAAATCCGATTGAGAACCTCTGGTGGGACTTAAAGAAAGCAGTTGCAGTGCGCAAGCCTAAGAATGTGACTGAACTGGAAGCTTTTTGCCCATGACGAATGGGCGAAGATACCGTAGATCGCTGCAAGACACTTGTGTCAAGCTATGCTTCACGTTTAAAAGCTGTTATAACTGTAAAAGGATGTTGTACTAAGTACTAAGATTGAATGTCACTTGGGGGTTGAATAAAACTGATAATGATGTGAGCACAGAAAAGACATTTGTGGTTATTTCATTATAAATGTTATGTTATAATTTTGAACACAACTGTATATATACCTGTCTGCTCATATATATTATACATCTGTCTGCATATATATATATATATATATATATATATATATCTGTGCAGACAGGTATATATATCTGAGCAGACAGGTATGTATATATATATATATCTGAGTAGACAGGTATATATATCTGAGAAGACAGGTATGCATAGCTGGGCAGACAGGTAGATATATATATTTATAAGAAGACAGGTATATATATCTGAGAAGACAGGTATGCATATATATATATATCTGAGCAGACAGGTATGCATAGCTGAGCAGACAGGTATATATTTATCTGAGCAGACAGGTATATATATATATATATATATATATACAGCAATGGCCGAAATTGTTGGCACCCCAGAAATTTTTCCAGAAAATCAAGTATTTCTCACAGAAAAGTATTGCAGTAACACATGTTTTGCTATACACATGTTTATTCCCTTTGTGTGTATTGGAACAAAACAAAAAAAGGGAGGATAAAAGCAAATTGGACATAATGTCACACAGAACTCCAAGAATGGGCTGGACAAAATACTTGGCACCCTTTCAAAATTGTGGATAAATAAGATTGTTTCAAGCATGTGATGCTCCTGTAAACTCATCTGGGGCAAGTAACAGGTGTGGGCAATATAAAAATCACACCTGAAAGCAGATTAAAAGGAGAGAAACTCACTTACAGGGTTATTCAGAGAGCATGAAAAGCAGGAGAATGACTGGAGAATGAAAAATTCTAGGTCAAAATAGCCAATTTGGAAAGTGAGATGAAAGGGAGAATTTTTCTCGTTTGGCTATTTTGACCTAGAATTTTTCATTCTCCAATCATTCTCCAGTCATTCTCCTGCTTTTCACGCTCTCTGAATAACCCTGTTAGTCTTTGCATTGTGTGTCTGTGTGTGCCACACTAAGCATGGACAACAGAAATAGGAGAGGAGAACTGTCTGAGGACTTGAGAACCAAACTTGTGGAAAAATATCAACAATCTCAAGGTTACAAGTCCATCTCCAGAGATCTAGATTTGCCTTTGTCCACAGTGTACAAAATTATCAAGAAGCTTGCAACCCATGGCACTGTAGCTAATCTCTCTGGGCGTGGACGGAAGAGAAAAATTGATGAAAGGTTGCAACGCAGGATAGTCCGGATGGTGGATAAGCAGCCCCAAACAAGTTCCAAAGAAATTCAAGCTGTCCTGCAGGCTCAGGGAGCATCAGTGTCAGCGCGAACTATCCGTCGACATTTAAATGAAATGAAACGCTATGGCAGGAGACCCAGGAGGACCCCACTGCTGACACAGAGACATAAAAAAGCAAGACTACAGTTTGCCAAAATGTACTTGAGTAAGCCAAACTCCTTCTGGGAAAACGTCTTGTGGACAGATGAGACCAAGATAGAGCTTTTTGGTAAAGCACATCATTCTACTGTTTACCGATAACGGAATGAGGCCTACAAAGAAAAGAACACAGTACCTACAGTGAAATATGGTGGAGGTTCAATGATGTTTTGGGGTTGTTTTGCTGCCTCTGGCACTGGGTGCCTTGAATGTGTGCAAGGCATCATGAAATCTGAGGATTACCAAAGGATTTTGGGTCGCACTGTAGAGCCCAGTGTCAGAAAGCTGGGTTTGCGTCCGAGATCTTGGGTCTTCCAGCAGGACAATAACCCCAAACATACGTCAAAAAGCACCCAGAAGTGGATGGCAACAAAGCGCTGGAGAGTTCTGAAGTGGCCAGCAATGAGTCCAGATCTAAATCCCATTGAACACCTGTGGAGAGATCTTAAAATTGCTGTTGGGAAAAGGCGCCCTTCCAATAAGAGAGACCTGGAGCAGTTTGCAAAGGAAGAGTGGTCCAAAACTCCGGGTGAGAGGTGTAAGAAGCTTATTGATGGTTATAGGAAGCGACTGATTTCAGTTATTTTTTCCAAAGGGTATGCAACCAATTATTAAGTTAAGGGTGCCAAGAATTTTGTCCAGCCCATTTTTGGAGTTGTGTGTGACATTATGTCCAATTTGCTTTTTTTCCTCCCTTTTTTTGTTTTGTTCCAATACACACAAAGGGAATAAACATGTGTATAGCAAAACATGTGTTACTGCAATACTTTTCTGTGAGAAATACTTGATTTTCTGGAAAAATTTCTGGGGTGCCAACAATTTCGGCCATGACTGTGTCTATATGTCTGAGCAGACAGGTATATATATCTGAGCAGACAGGTATATATATCTGAGCAGACAGGTATGCATAGCTGGGAAGACAGGTATGCATAACTGGGCAGACTGGTATATATGTATGAGTAGAAAGGTGTATATATATCTGAGCAGACAGGTATATATTTATATATATATATATCTAATACAGGAGGGGTGGGGTCGAACCTATTCCCCAATGGGGCGGCTGCAACCACCAAATGTATCCAGCCCAGCAACATGTATAAAACATACCAAGGAGAAAAATGTCATCTGCACTTATTCCCATTATACTGTGTGAAACAAAACACAATTTGTTTTTGAGAAAGGATTTTACCAGGAAGGATACATTGAGATTTCTCTTGATTTCAGTATGTCCTGGGTGGTGAGTATGTACTGTTAGGTGTCTTGCCCAAGGACACTTACTGGAGAGGTGCTCATTGGGATTGAACCCATGTCTCCACAGGCTCTCTCCACGCAGAGCAGTGATGTTACCTCTACTCCACCCAGCCGGTACAGAGGCTTTGGTTTCTGTTAATGGCCATTAAAAGAGTATTCTCACCCACCAACATCAAGGCACCTCTAGTGAGGGTGAGTCCTATCCAAAATGAAGCCACAGGCCGCTGTGTAGCGAAACATCACTGCCCACGCTGCTTTTCAGTCATGAGGCAAACTGGTGGGTCATATTTATGCCCTCCCAGAAAAAAATCCAACTTGGGATCAAAAAAACAAAGACACGGAGCGGAATCATGCTGCAGTGATGACCTGGCTGGAGGGTTTTTGATCCCAAGGTGGATTTTTTTCTGGGAGGGCATAAATATGACTCACCAGTTTGCCTCATAACTGAAAAGCAGCGTGGGCAGTGATGTTTCGCTACACAGCGGCCTGTGGCTTCATTTTGGATAGGACTCACCCTCACTAGAGGTGCCTTGACGTTGGCGGGTGAGCTTACACTCTTAATGGCCATTAATAGAAATCAAAGCCTCTAATTGTGTTGTTTCACACGGTATAATGGTTCACACGGTATAATGGCCTTTGCCAAGGCCTTTGACACGGTAGACCATGGCATCTTGTTAGAAAAACTTAAAAACTCTGGTATTGGTGATCGCACGCTAACCTGGTTTCAATCATATGTATCCGACCGATCACAATATGTGTCAATTTCTGGCAGCTCCTCCCTCCCGCTCCCAGTCACGTGCGGTGTACCCCAATGCTCGACACTCGGCCCCCTGCTATTCACAATATTCATAAATGATCTGCCCAACGTCTGCAAAGCCTCAACTGTACATATGTACGCAGACGACACTGTAATCTATACCAGCAAACCAAATCTCCCGCAGCTGGAAGCCGTGCTGCAAGAACAATTCAAAGAGGAAGAAAAGTGTATCAAAGATAACAAACTTTTTTTAAATACTGACAAAACTGTAACGATGCTCTTTGGAACAAAACCTAAACTACACAAATTGCAAACACCCCATCTATGTGTCAGGACAAAATCAAATGGCACGCTGACCACAGTCACTTCTCTCAAATATCTAAGTATGTGGTTGGACCCTAATCTATCCTTTGGCCCCACATCGAAAAAATCTCATCTAAACTTTACCCCAAACTAGGTGCCCTGTACAGAAACAAATCCTGCCTGAGCCCCGCGGGAAGAAAGCAGATTGTACAACAAATGCTTATGCCGGCTATTGATTACGGAGATGTAGTGTATGCAGCCGCCCCGCAAACGCACCTTCAGAAACTTACTACATTGTATAACTCATTCTGTCGCTTTGCATTACAATGTAACTACATGACCCACCATTGTGACATGTTAAAAGAGCTAAATTGGCCATCGCTGGAGTCTAAACGCACCATTCACCTTTCCAGCCTGGTGTTTAAGAGAATTTCTGGGAAGCTGCCACCCTACCTGAATAGCCTGATTGCCCCAGCAGTTCCCTCATCCTATAACCTCCAATCCAGGACCAGCACCTTACTTGCAATACCACAATACAAAAAGAAAGTGGCTCGGTCCTCATTTTCCTACAGAGCACCACAATTATGGAATAACCTCCCAGACACCATAAAATCTTCCCCCAATCTTAAGTCACTCAAGAGCTCATTACTAACATACTTCAATACAGAATGCGCCTGTAAACATGTAACATAGTGACTATATACAGAACGCACCTGTAAACATGTAACATAATGACTATATACAGAACGCACCTGTAAACATGTAACACAGTGACTATATACAGAATGCACCTGTAAACATGTAACATAATGACTATATACAGAACGCGCCTGTAAACATGTAACACAGTGACTATATACAGAACGCACCTGTAAACATGTAACATAATGACTATATACAGAATACGCCTGTAAACAAGTAACACAGTGACTATATACAGAATGCACCTGTAAACATGTAACACAGTGACTATATACAGAATGCACCTGTAAACATGGAACACAGTGACTATATACAGAATGCACCTGTAAACATGTAACACAGTGACTATATACAGAATGCACCTGTAAACATGTAACACAGTGACTATATACAGAATGCACCTGTAAACATGTAACATAGTGACTATATACAGAATGCACCTGTAAACATGTAACACAGTGACTATATACAGAATGCACCTGTAAACATGTAACACAGTGACTATATACAGAATGCACCTGTAAACATGTAACACAGTGACTATATACAGAATGCGCCTGTAAACATGTAACACAGTGACTATATACAGAATGCACATGTAAACATGTAACACAGTGACTATATACAGAATGCACCTGTAAACATGTAACACAGTGACTATATACAGAATGCGCCTGTAAACATGTAACACAGTGACTATATACAGAATGCACCTGTAAACATGTAACACAGTGACTATATACAGAATGCACCTGTAAACATGTAACACAGTGACTATATAATGCGCCTGTAAACATGTAACACAGTGACTATATACAGAATGCGCCTGTAAACATGCAACACAGTGACTATATACAGAATGCGCCTGTAAACATGTAACACAGTGACTATATACAGAATGCACCTGTAAACATGTAACACAGTGACTATATACAGAATGCGCCTGTAAACATGTAACATAGTGACTATATACAGAATGCACCTGTAAACATGTAACATAGTGACTATATACAGAATGCACCTGTAAACATGTAACACAGTGACTATATACAGAATGCGCCTGTAAACATGTAACACAGTGACTATATACAGAAAGCACCTGTAAACATGTAACACAGTGACTATATACAGAATGCACCTGTAAACATGTAACACAGTGACTATATACAGAATGCGCCTGTAAACCTGTAACACAGTGACTATATACAGAATGCGCCTGTAAACATGTAACATAGTGACTATATACAGAATGCACCTGTAAACATGTAACATAGTAACTATATACAGAATGCACCTGTAAACATGTAACACAGTGACTATATACAGAATGCACCTGTAAACATGTAACATAGTGACTATATACAGAATGCACCTGCAAACATGTAACACAGTGACTATATACAGAATGCACCTGTAAACATGTAACATAGTGACTATATACAGAAAGCACCTGTAAACATGTAACACAGTGACTATATACAGAATGCGCCTGTAAACCTGTAACACAGTGACTATATACAGAATGCGCCTGTAAACATGTAACATAGTGACTATATACAGAATGCACCTGTAAACATGTAACATAGTAACTATATACAGAATGCACCTGTAAACATGTAACACAGTGACTATATACAGAATGCACCTGTAAACATGTAACATAGTGACTATATACAGAATGCACCTGTAAACATGTAACACAGTGACTATATACAGAATGCACCTGTAAACCTGTAACATAGTGACTATATACAGAATGCACCTGTAAACATGTAACATAGTGACTATATACAGAATGCACCTGTAAACCTGTAACACAGTGACTATTTACAGAATGCGCCTGTAAACATGTAACATAGTGACTATATACAGAATGCACCTGTAAACATGTAACACAGTGACTATATACAGAATGCACCTGTAAACATGTAACACAGTGACTATATACAGAAAACACCTGTAAACATGTAACATAATGACTATATACAGAATGCACCTGTAAACATGTAACACAGTGACTATATACAGAATGCACCTGTAAACATGTAACACAGTGACTATATACAGAATGCACCTGTAAACATGTAACACAGTGACTATATACAGAATGCACCTGTAAACATGTAACACAGTGACTATATACAGAATGCGCCTGTAAACATGTAACACAATGGCTTTATTTCCTACATATTTATTTTCTGTTAATCTGTACATTTGTTTTGTGTTAATTTCTTGCATTTTATTACTTTGTATTTCTGTAACCACTCAATGTTCTTGAACCCAGGACATACTTGAAAACGAGAGAAATCTCAATGTATCCTTCCTGGTAAAATCCTTTATAAATAAATAAAAAAATCTCAGATACAAGTGTACGTGTAAACAAAATGGTAACAGTGTCAGTGTTCTAGTTACTTGTTCACTTTGCTGGTGGTTATTTACATGTTCAGACTCTTCGGGGTTGATATAATTACCAGATTCTGTGTGTGTTTGTGTGTGTCACACGTGGAATGTGTCAGGCTATCCTGATCCTTGGAAGTCAAATCAAATCAAATCAAATCAAAATAAGCTTTATTAGCAGGACCAAATACATTTTGGAAGTCATCCTATATGTTTCCTGAGTTCCATTCCAGGACATTCCTCTGCTCCTGGCTTGTTACATCTCCAGGCTCCCCATGTCATACAGAGGCAGTGGGGAGCACTGCATCCTGGGGGTTTAGACCCCTTAGAGGCGAGGTGTTGGTTCTCTGTCTCGTCTGGGTTGACATTAATAAGAGGAGCGGAGACTCATAACGCAGCTGCAAAACCAGCGTGATGTTCTCCCATGGTTTCCACACCCGCCTTCCCAGTCCCTGCTTGTGCCTGAGGACATTTATCTGCACAGCTCAGGATGTGAGATTCCTCCTCTCCCTTCAGTCAATAGAACCATTGTTTTAACTGAGATTCTTCCAGAGAATATTTTGGAGGAGACAGAGCAGGGGCCGGTCACACCTCTCTACCCCAAACCTGGCAGGAGCAAACCTTTAGCACTTTCTCATGGTTACAACAGGACAGACAGACAGATAAATAGACGCAATCACTGCAGCAGCATTGCGGTAAAGAGAGATCATTAATATGTCTGGATAGACAGATAAGAAGATATATGATGATAGAAAGAACATGGGTAAATAACTGCTAGGTATAGTTAGGTAGATATAATCAATAGTATTTATAGATATTATTATTTATATATTGCCACCAGTCTCCGCAGCACTTTACAATAACCAATGGGGAATGAGACAAAATTACAACAACCACCAGATACCAGAAACAAGAGAGGTAGATAGATAGATAAATAGATAGATACAAATAGATAGATAGATACAAATAGATAGATAGATACAAATAGATCAATACAGATAGATAGATAGATAGATAGATAGATAGATAGATAGATAGATAGATAGATGCAGATAGATAGATACAGATAGATAGATGCAGATAGATAGATAGATACAGATAGATAGATGCAGATAGATAGATACAGATAGATAGATGCAGATAGATAGATAGATACAGATAGATAGATAGATAGATAGATAGATAGATAGATAGATAGATAGATACAGATAGAGAGATAGATAAGCACAGATAGATATATACAGATACAAATAGATAGATACAGAGATAGATACAGATATAGATATATAGATACAGATACATACATATAAATAGATAGATACATATAGATAGATACATATATAGATACAGATACATACATATAGATAGATACAGATAGATACAGATATAGATATATAGATAGATAGATACAGATATAGATATATAGATACAGATAGATACATATAGATAGATACATATATAGATACAGATACATACATATAGATAGATACAGATAGATACAGATATAGATATATAGATACAGATACATACATATAAATAGATAGATACAGATACATACATATAGATAGATAGATACAGATAGATACATATCGATAGATAGATAGATACAGATATAGATAGATAGATACAGATAGATACATATAGATAGATATATAGATACATATAGATAGATATATAGATACAGATAGCTATATATATGCAGAGGCGTAACTAGAAGCCTCTGGGCCCAGGTGTGGGAATCCATGAAGGGCCCCCCACCCTTTGCCCCCCACCCTTGGCAAAAACATATCCCCCTGTCATTCCCATACACTGGTCCCCTCCAGGTCCACAATGCCAACTCCAGACAGTGTCCCATTTTTTCCAGGTCCACTACGACCATTTCAGTCATCCTATTTTTAATATAATGTGCACCATGTATATCTCAGAGCTTCACAGCAATAAAACTCACAGTAATGTGTGCAGTGTATGAGCGAATCAGAGGTGAGGCCAGCTGTGTGTGGGGCCCCTCCAAATTCAGGGGCCCGGTCGCAGTGCCACTCTCTGCACCCCTGGTAGTTACACCCCTGTAATAGATGCAGATAGATTAGTAGATAGAGAGTGATAGATGGGTGGATAGATTGATAGATGGAAAGATAGAAAGATGGCAGATAGATAGATACAGATGAAAGCAGATAGATTGATACAGATAGATACAGATAGAGTGATACAGATAGATACAGATACATACAGATACATACAGATACATACTACAGATACATACTACAGATACATACAGATAGATGCAGATTAAAGCAGATAGATACAGATAGATAGATACAGATACAGATAGATACAGATAGATAGATACAGATAGATAGATACAGATAGATACAGATAGATAGATATAGATAGATAGATAGATAGATACAGGTAGCTAGATAGATACAGATACAGATAGATAGATAGATAGATAGATAGATAGATACAGATACAGATAGATACAGATAGATACAGATACAGATAGATACAGATATAGATAAATAGATACAGATAGATAGATAGATACAGATAGATAGATACAGGTAGCTAGATAGATACAGATACAGATAGATACAGATACAGATACAGATAGATAGATAGATAGATAGATAGATAGATAGATACAGATAGATAGATACAGATACAGATAGATAGATACAGATACAGATAGATAGATACAGATACAGATAGATAGATACAGATAGATGCAGATACAGATAGATAGAGATAGATAGATACAGATACAGATAGATAGATACAGATACAGATAGATAGATACAGATAGATGCAGATACAGATACAGATAGAGATAGATACAGATAGATACAGACAGATACAGATAGATAGATAGATAGGTACAGATAGATAGATACAGATAGATAGATACAGATAGATACAGATAGATAGAAGAGATGTTATTATTATCACTATTTATCTGGCGCCAACACTTCCCGCAATATTCACAATAGTTGATGGTAAGAAGACAAAATTAAGACAATCTTAGTAACAGAAAGAACAGGTGTGTATAGGGCGCTGCTCAGAGCAGCGCAGAGAGATAACGGATAAATATAGATTAGAATTGATAAATATTGTAATTAGGCAGATATATGATGGACAGACACAGATAGGCAGATATGTGATGGACAGACACAGATAGGCAGATATATGATGGACAGACACAGATAGGCAGATATATGATGGACAGACACAGATAGGCAGATATATGATGGACAGACACAGATAGGCAGATATATGATGGACAGACACAGATAGGCAGATATATGATGGACAGACACAGATAGGCAGATATATGATGGACAGACACAGATAGACGGATATATGATGGACAGACACAGATAGGCAGATATATGATGGACAGACACAGATAGGCAGATATATGACGGACAGACACAGATAGGCAGATATATGATGGACAGACACAGATAGGCAGATATATGATGGACAGACACAGATAGGCAGATATGTGATGGACAGACACAGATAGGCAGATATATGATGGACAGACACAGATAGGCAGATATGTGATGGACAGACACAGATAGGCAGATATGTGATGGACAGACACAGATAGGCAGATATATGATGGACAGACACAGATAGGCAGATATATGATGGACAGACACAGATAGGCAGATATGTGATGGACAGACACAGATAGGCAGATATGTGATGGACAGACACAGATAGGCAGATTATGATGGACAGACACAGATAGCAGATATATGATGGACAGACACAGATAGGCAGATATATGATGGACAGACACAGATAGGCAGATATATGATGGACAGACACAGATAGGCAGATATATGATGGACAAGACACAGATAGGCAGATATATGAGACAGACACAGATAGGCAGATATATGATGGACAGACACAGATAGCAGATATATGATGGACAGACACAGATAGGCAGATATATGATGGACAGACACAGATAGGCAGATATATGATGGACAGACACAGATAGGCAGATATATGATGGACAGACACAGATAGGCAGATATATGATGGACAGACACAGATAGGCGGATATATGATGGACAGACACAGATAGGCAGATATATGATCGACAGACACAGATAGGCAGATATATGATGGACAGACACAGATAGGCGGATATATGATGGACAGACACAGATAGGCAGATATATGATGGACAGACACAGATAGACGGATATATGACCATCAATCACTCTCACCTTACAGTCCTCTCCTCCTGTTTCCAACCCCAACCCTCCAGATTGTGAGTTCCTACGGGAATAGGGCCCTCATCTCCTCCTGTACTGTTTGTCAAATGTTGTTCAATGTATTGTAACCTGTCTATACTGTGCTTATTGTACAGC
The DNA here is from genome assembly GCA_009667805.1 of Leptobrachium leishanense. Taxonomy (NCBI): domain Eukaryota; kingdom Metazoa; phylum Chordata; class Amphibia; order Anura; family Megophryidae; genus Leptobrachium; species Leptobrachium leishanense. The sequence goes on along the minus strand of CM019067.1, from coordinate 326,472,424 downwards.
GCAGGAATATGCTGGCGCTTTATAAATAAAGAATAATAATAATATAATATGATGGACAGACACAGATAGGCAGATATATGATGGACAGACACAGATAGGCAGATATATGATGGACAGACACAGATAGGCACGGATATATGATGGACAGACACAGATAGGCAGATATATGATGGACAGACACAGATAGACGATATATGATGGACAGACACAGATAGGCAGATATATGATGGACAGACACAGATAGACGGGTATATGATGGACAGACACAGATAGGCAGATATATGATGGACAGACACAGATAGACGGATATATGATGGACAGACACAGATAGGCAGATATATGATGGACAGACACAGATAGGCAGATATATGATGGACAGACACAGATAGGCAGATATATGATGGACAGACACAGATAGGCGGATATATGATGGACAGACACAGATAGGCAGATATATGATGGACAGACACAGATAGGCAGATATATGATGGACAGACACAGATAGGCAGATATATGATGGACAGACACAGATAGGCAGATATATGATGGACAGACACAGATAGACAGATATATGATGGACAGACACAGATAGGCGGATAACAGATATAGATAACAGAGCGAGAGATAATGTATAGATACAGATGAAGAGATAACAGAGGGAAAATGCAATGTGAAGTGAAAGCGATATATACATATAGTGAAACGCAGCACACACACACACACAGCACACAGCACACACACACACACACACGCACACACACACACGCACACACACACACACACGCACACACACGCACACACACGCACACACACACGCACACACACGCACACACACACAGACACACACGCACACACAGACACACACACACACACGCACACACACACACACGCACACACACACACACGCACAGCACACACACACACACACACACACACACACACAGCACACACACGCACACACACACATAACATTGTATCAATATCTTTGTATATTATTATTATTTATTATATTATCCGGTGAGAGTCGCTGGCACAAACTGAAACACTGACCTGTTATAAGACCTGCGTGACTTTTATCTGGAAGACTCAGAGTGTTATCCACTAAGGTTAAGCGATTATAGATTTCAGATGCGCCGAAGTTTCTCCGCATTACAATACCGGCAGTTTTAACCTTCGTGTTGCTTAGTGAGTAACACCCCATGGTGTTTTACTTCATAACTGCAGTGAGTCCTCACCTGCCGGATTATATATATGTATGCCACAGTTGCCAACAATCAGCGTGCTTCTAGTAGGTTCCATGGTTCTTGCTTGGTGTCCCAAGGGTTAATTGTGCCAGAACTCTAAACTTAAACTTATCCGCTGCAAGACTCAAATCTCTGGGCAGATTCCTGGGAAAATTAACCCCTGGGACACCGAGCACAAACTCAGGATCGTCCCTGGAAAACTGTGAGCGTTGGCAGCTATGGTATACGTGTGTGTGTTTTAGGCTAGGGTCAAACAAACGCGTTATTCACAGCGACCGTCAAAAAGTGCGTCCGAACGCATTGATGTATTTTTTCACGGAATGCGTGAAAACGGTCAGACGATGCGCATTTTTGCGCGTGATTTTTTACGGATCGTCAATAAGACACTTTTTGCATCTGGACGTTATGTTGGCCGGACATTAGCAGCGTCTGACGTCTCCAAATCACGCACACACGCCGCTAGTGGACGCGGCGCACTCTGTACGTCAGTACTAGCGGTTCTGCGTTCTCAAAAAAATTTGTTTATTTTCCACTTGCGTTGCGCGGCCGGACTTTCGTGCGACCGTACTTCGTATATTGGCCGTCATTGCCTGTCATTTGCTGCTACTGCGGTCGTAATTAAGTGCGCCAGAACGCACGTTAAAAATGCGCTGGTCTGACCCCAGCCTTACGGGTTTACGCGTTGTGTTGGAGAGACTCATTGCATTGCGCGCGCTGAATGGAACGGAGTGAGTCAGCTCCGGCGCGCAGTGTCTCTCGTTAATGAGCCTGAATCACATAATATCATACGGTTACGTTGGTGACGGCAGACGACATGTCGCCTTCAACTGACTCATAGGTTTTTGTGGGGTTTTTTCTGAACGTTCTTATCGGTTCTGCTGGAAAGACGTGACGTTGCATGTGAGAGACGTAACTATAAGCTACGCAGGTCGGCCTTGTTTTCCTGGATGTATATTATTATTTGAAGGAGAGGGGGAGCACAGGTGAAAGTGCTGCCCTGCAACATGTATAATTCACGTGCCGCGGGAAGGAAATCAAGGCAAGTCACCTGGAATTCCTCTTTGATCTCTTACTTGCAGGATATGGGTTATACATGCTGCAGGGTGGCATTTTTCATGCACTGCCCATCAGCATGAATATATTGTATGTGTCCAGGAAAACATGGCCGATCTGGCAACCCTCTACGCGGTGACACGAGATTGCACTCTGCATCAACGAGTATTATCTCCATTCATCAGCCCGTCCTGCAGCGATTCGCAGGAGAAAGCAATGATGTAAGACTGCAAAAATGGCACAATAAAACCAGAGAGCGCCCTGGTCAGAGGAGCTTGCAATCTACAAGACGGATTAAGAAGATTAGATTAGATTAGATTAGAAATCCCGGGTGCTCTTTTTTTTATTATTTTGAATAACGTCACTTATGCAGGAAAAATACCAAAAATATTTTTTTAAGAAACATGCGTTTTTACAGAGAGAAATGTTATCCCGATTCGGCACGTGCCAACAGTCCCGGAATAAGTCAGACAGTCCTGATATCCAGCTCCCGTCCCGTCATCCTGGAGGTTTCCAGGAAAACCCCCATTTCTGATAAAACAACAGACTCTTTAAATGTATCAGTTACGAAAAGATAAAGAAACATTGCGAAAGCAAACAAATGAATGGTATTGCTCAGCGAGCTGCGCGCCGAGCGCGGTGTGCGCCAATTCTACAGATTATGTAAGAAATCATTAAAGGACGGAGCAGGTAGAGAAAAAAAAAGGGGAAATGACTGTAAGGAGACATGTTTCTCACACGTTGTACAATCAGGTTATGTAACCCGCCGGATGGCAGGGAGTCCATCAAACATTTCACAAGACAAAGACGGAATCTCATAGTATAGGGGCCGGCGCTGGCGAGGGGACACAGACTCAGGTGGTCCCAGACATGTCAGATGACATCACAACCTAACGGGGCTATTTACATCAATAAAAATGTCATTTACAGCAAAGTGGCTTATTTTCCCACAGCGATTTCTAACAGCAATTATTGTAGTTTGTTGCGAGATTTACTGCTGTGCAGCTCTGTTATACATCCTCACACCCCGAAAATGTAAAGAAAGCCCTAAAAAAACACCAGCACACCCCAAAATATATGGAGGGGAACCCAAAAAAAAGACACTGAATATGTGGAGAAGTCTCTAAAAGACACCCGCACACCCTGAATATATGGAGGAGCCTCTAAAAGACACCCACACACCCTGAATATATGGAGGAACCTCTAAAAGACACCCGCACACACCCTGAATATATGGAGGAGCCCCTAAAAAGACACCCGCACACCCTGAATATATGGAGGAACCCCTAAAAAGACACCCACACACCCTGAATATATAGAGGAGCCTCTAAAAGACACCCGCACACTCTGAATATATGGAGGAGCCCCTAAAAAGACACCCGCACACCCTGAATATATGGAGGAGCCCCTAAAAAGACACCCACACACCCTGAATATATGGAGGAGCCCCTAAAAAGACACCCGCACACCCTGAATATATGGAGGAGCCCCTAAAAAAACACCCACACACCCTGAATATATGGAGGAGCCCCTAAAAAGACACCCGCACACCCTGAATATATGGAGGAGCCCCTAAAAAGACACCCGCACACCCTGAATATATGGAGGAGCCCCTAAAAAGACACCCGCACACCCTGAATATATAGAGGAGCCTCTAAAAGACACCCACACACCCTGAATATATAGAGGAGCCTCTAAAAGACACCCACACACCCTGAATATATGGAGGAGCCCCTAAAAAGACACCCACACACCCTGAATATATGGAGGGACCCTTAAAAAGACACCCACACACCCTGAATATATGGAGGAACCCCTAAAAACACACCCACACACCCTGAATATATGGAGGAGGCCCTAAAAAGATACGCACACACCCTGAATATATGGAGGAGCCTCTAAAAGACACCCACACACCCTGAATATATGGAGGAGGCCCTAAAAAGATACGCACACACCCTGAATATATGGAGGAACCCCTAAAAAGACACCCACACACCCTGAATATATGGAGGTGCCCCTAAAGAGACACACACACCCTGAATATAGGGAGGAGCCCCTAAAAAGACACACGCACACCCTGAATATATGGAGGAGCCCCTAAAGAGACACACGCACACCCTGAATATATGGAGGAGCCCCTAAAAAGACACCCACACACCCTTAATATATGGAGGGGCCCCTAAAAAGACAGCCGCACACCCTGAATATATGGAGGAGCCCCTAAAAAGACACCCTGAATATATGGAGGCACACAGGCATTCAATGCACTTAATGAGAATGTGGGTAAAAAGCAGATCTTTTTGTTTTTTCGGGGGGGGGTGCCCCTTTGTTTTCAGGTGATACACTGTATACACAGGATAGGCTACATTTCTCATATAATAATGCTGCTTCCTTTCTCTTTCCATTTCTCCGTTTCTTCTCTGGTGACGCTCTCCTCGCTCCTCCCTTTTCCGTGACGTGCCTTTGCATAACTATATTCCTATTGCCGCTTTGTTTGTTTCCCTCTGACGCTGCCTGACTTCAAAGGGGATTATCTGCTAAGCAGTGAGGTAAAAGGTTTTTAAAAAGGGAAAAGTATCCCCGTCAAGAGAAAACCCAAACCCTATGAAAAGAGACGATAATGTATCTGCGTTTTTTGTGCTTTTAATATAATGTTATGAATGAACCATTCATGCGCAGAGTGCGTGGGACCCTGCCGCAGAGATGGGCACTGCGCAAACAAAGGGAGAGGGGGACGCACATGATTTACCCAAAATATATATTAATATTTATGTGTTTTTAATTTCTACAATAAAAACTGATAGAAATATAAGTAATGACTAGGGATGAGCTGTTCGGTTCGATCGGTTCGGAGTTCGATTCGAACATTGGCTGTTCGAAAGTTCGCGAACTTCGAACTTTCTGGGACGTTCGCCAAAAGTTGGAAAAAAAAGTATAAAAAATGCTTTAAAAATACTAAAAAATCTAGAAATAAAGAGACTCTTTACTGCAGAATATTATAAGCAACAGTTTATTAGATATTGTATTAAAACGGGAATATTGTTAACATTTAAGCCTATGGGATAAAACATTCTTGTCACTAAAACATCAGGAAGACACGGCCCTCTAATCAGGCACTGTAGAGGACAGCCTGCCGGGGCCTCCCAAGGATCCCCTTGAGAAGCATGCGGCCGCCAGATGACAGAGCTGCGACTGTGCGGGCTAGCAGCCCGGGTGCATGTGGCAGAGACAGGCGGCGCAGGGAGGGAGCCACTGCACCTGCGGCCACGGCAGACCCCACAACCAGGATCCAGGGAGCCCCCACTGACCACCAGGCTAAGGTAAGGCGACACATTTCTAAAAAAAATTAAATCCAAGGACACTTTTAAATGTCCCCGAGAACATAAAATAAAACTTTTTTTTCTTTCTCTACCTGGCTGAATGTATTTAATTATATATATTAGATACATTCAGCCAGGTAGAGGGGGGAAGGCATGTGGGCTGCGCAGGGTCTCAGGCAGTGGTTTGTTTTTTTTGTGTGTATATTTTTAGCAAATTTATAGGGGAAGGTAAGGGCAGGTATGATATATATATATAGATAAGATATATATCTATATTCTTATAAATATATATATATATCCAGACTTGTATTACACACACATTTTGGCAACTAATTGCCCCCCCCCCATTTGGCTGATCCCTCCAGAAGAAATGTTGAACCCGATAGAGCAGAGAATAATATATATATTCTCTGCTCTGTCGGGTTCAACATTTCTTCTGGAGGGATCAGCCAAATGGGGGGCGTGCATTTAGTTGAGATTGTCCACATGCCAGCCCCCCATGTGCATATGTGTATATATGGTCTGAGGTCTGTGGGTGTCTCAGCCTTTATTCCCGCATCGCTAGCTTACCGAATCAGTTTGTATACTTGTTACTGACCCTGCTTGTTCTGAGGGCCCGATCTGTTGCCAACTTTGCCTGCCATTTGACTATTCTCTCTGTGTATTCCCTGCCTGTTCTGTTTGCTTCCTGTTGCTACTGGTGTGCGCCGATTCTCACCATATACAGTAGCGCTGTACAAGTGCCTAAACATTGCTGACCCAGTTTTGTTATAGCTGCTGATGTAACTGAATAGATCGGGGATCTCTTCTGCATTACCAAAACCTCCACCACTGCACTCTTCCACAATACCTCAGAGGGGTTACGGTGTGAAGGCACTTGCTGCCACCAAAGGCACAATATTTGGGTGCACTGCCACTGACGCCTATACCAGATTCATATAATTTTAATATTGGACCGCAGGGTCCAACCCTGCACTATTCCACAATACCACAGAGGGGTTACGGTGTGACGGCACTGTTGCCGACACTAAAGGCCCAATTTTACAGCACCTATTGTTACTTTCATCCAAAGCCTGCGTAAGTTTCACCATAATGTAGCCAAAAAAATCACTAAACTTGTTCTGCGTGTCCTAAAATGTCTCCTCTTTTCATACAGGCTGCCGCCCCAAGCAGTTGTTTATGAATAGATTAAGGCTAGGGCACTGGTGTGCGCAGCCCGTTACATTAGGGTGTGCACCAATAGAACATTTATTAACTGGAAACTAAAGTTTAGAAGATTTTGCAAAAATGCACATTTTTCATTCAAAAGAACGAGTCAGTCTTAATGTTATTTATCATGAACCAGATAAGGGACATCTAAAATGACAATGTAGGAGGTTGTAAAGGACCTCTTCATCTTCTTCTTGGGCACACCAGGCACACCCTCTGCCGAGATACAGTCACTATTCATGGAATTTATCATGAAACAGATAAGGAACATACAAAATATCTATCTAGGGTGTCAAAGATGAACCCTTCACCCAACATTAGGGTGTGCTTGGGCACACCAGGCACACCCTGTGCGCACACCTATGGGCTAGGGTCAGACGAATGCATTTTTCACGTGCGTTTAGCTGTACGAAATCACGGCCGTGCTAGCAGCAAATGACGTCCAATGCCGGGGAACATACGACGAACGGCCGCACGAACGTTCGTCCGTGCAACGCAAGTGGCCAACGAACGCATTTTTTCGAGAACGTCAAACCGCTACTACTGACGTACAGAGTGCGCTGCGTCCGCATAGCGGCGTGTTTGCGTGATTAGGAGACGTCAGACGCTGCACACGTCCGGCCAACATAACGTCCAGACGCAAAAAGGGTTTTATTGATGATCCGTACAAAATCACGGACGAAAATGCGCATCGTATGACCGCTATCGCGTATTCCGTGAAAAAATACGTCCATTCGTTCGAACGCACTTTTTCACGGACAACATGAAAAATGCGTTCGTCTGACCCTAGCCTTAAGGAAAACCATTTACCGTCATTTGAAACATCATTTTTTTGTTTTTAAATGTTTCTATACATCCTACAAATCCATCATTTCACGGGCAGGTTATGGGGACCTCCTAGGCACGATATTTGAAGGAATTTTTCATTTTTATTTTTAACCCTTATTTCATGGAAAACTCACTGTCCCTTTAAAAATGTTTTTTTAAAACTTTTTGTCCTTGTTTCCTGTCCCCCAGGGCACTACCCGGACCCCCATACACCTTTTATCGCAAATATATAGCATATATGCCCTCTTGGAAAAATCAAACTTTCGAGTCCCATTGACTTGCATTGAGTTCGGTTCGTGTTTGAACCCGAACTTTTGAAATTGTTCGAGTTCGAATGCGAACCGAACACGGGGGTGTTTGGCTCATCACTAGTAAAGACAGCAAAGTGTTCACCACTTAACTCTTCACATGAATTAAAACAAACAAATATATGTATATACACACACAAAAACATATTTATACACACTCACGCATATACATACTCACGCATACACAGTACATACACACAAACATATAAAAAATACACAAAAACAAATATCTGTGCACACACAAATATATACACATAAACATATATTTATCTGTGGGTGTACATAGACATATCTAAATACTCAAAATATATATATCTGCACAAAACCATGGATGTATACATACACGTATATACACAGATATACAAATCCAGGAAAGGTAGCACTTAGGCTGGCGTCAGACGAGTGCACGATGTGCGCCTGTACTGACGTACCTTCTGGCATCCATTGCAGCATTGAGACGCTGTGACGGGGCCAGCCACACACTGTTGCGCATGCACGAATTGCGCACGCAACAGCTTCCGTGCTGCGTCCGTGCAGCAGCCCTCTCCGTCAAAGCACTAGGACGCGCGTTGACGGACCTGCAAAGCGCGATTTTCCATAGGCGGCGCTGAGCGCACTAACTGCGCTCAGTGAGGTGGCCAGACGGACGTTGAGTGGAAGGAAGTCCACTCTCACGGACGTGCCTTCCACTATCCAATAGGCTTGTGCACCGATTTTTTTTTCGGTTCGATTCGGTTCGATTTTTCGGATTTTTAAACTTTTCGATTCGGCTCGTTTCGACCGATTTCGGTTTCGATTCGATTCGGTTCGGCCCGTTTTTCGGGTACATTTTTTTTCGGAATTTCGACCATTTTTCGTATTTTCGTGTCACTGTGCTCGGTTTTTGTATCGACTTTTCGTAATTTCGGAAATTTTCGTTTTTCGGAATTGCACATTTTTCGGAATATCGACCATTCTTCGTATTTTTCGTGTCATTTTGCCCGTTTTTTGTATCGACTTTTCGTTTTTTCGAAAAATTTTCGTTTTTCAGAAAATTTTCGGTTTTACAAAATTTTCGTTTTTCGGAAAATTTTCGTTTTTCGGAAAATTTTCGTTTTTCGGATAATCTGTTCTCCTCGTTTGACACATTTCAAGTCCATTCGAAAAATCCGAAAATATTTCGTTTCGGCTCGGAGAAACATTTCGGATCTGAAATTTTCGGATCTAAAAATTTTCAGAAATTCGGCCGCATCCGAAAACACGAATCGGGAAATTTCGTGAAAATTCCGAAACCCGAAACGCACATCCCTACTATCCAATGACGCTCGTCTGACCACGGCCTTAAAGCTTACAAGCATATATGAAGGTGTAGAAGCCATCTGCACATCACAGCAATTCAAACACTCTGGGATGCCGTTCTTTGAATTGCTGTGATGTGCAGATGGCTTCTGCAATAATAAACATATATATATATATGTATGCATGCGTGTATATATATATCTCAACATGCATACACACATGTAGTATACACTTACACACACATATATGTACACACACATGTGACTTGTTTCATATCCTGACCTTTTGCTAAAAAAAAAGCCATCTAGTACGACATGGCGCTGCCTGTGTTCAAACCGACTCAGGATGCAAAAAAGTGAGAAATTGCTGACTTCATTTGCATGTCTTACCCACAGTTCCTTGCAGCATATGGGGAATGTAGCCCATGAGCTCTGTGAAGCAGTTCTCTGAATTGCTGGAATGTGCAAATGGATTCTACAATAATAAACTTTTTTTTATATATATAATGTAATAGAAGAAAACGCAGCATCTTGTTATTGCTATCTATATAGAATTATATATATATTTAACCCCCTGCATAAAAATATATATACAAGCAACTACCATTGGTAGACATACACAAACATAAATATAAATACATTGTATTTATTTTTAGAAAAGTGCTTGTGCTGGAAAAATGCGCGACACTTCCCTAAAAAATAAATATAGCGCGCTGACAGTGTGTACACACGTACGCCGTGTTCCTCACAGCGGTTACTGCGTGCATGTTTATGGTGATGTTCCGGGACAGAGCGCGGCATCCAGTTTCCTGCACAGAACAGGAGGAACACATTACTATAGATACTGTTTTCCCTGAGTGGAAAATAGCGTCCGATCTGACGGTGTGAGTTTCCGTGAAGCGGCGAGCGCAGGGTTTCTTTGCAAACCAGTAACCGCAGAGGAGGCTTTACGGTCAGGGTTATAATAATGTGGATTATAAAAACACACAAACAAACATCGACTAAACCTCCTGCTATATATATAATCCATACGCTTTGTACTGTGGTTCAGAAACGCAGACTGTGCAATTAAAAGGAGCCTCTGGGATGGAAAGAGCCCTCGCTTTATGCTTTTATATATTGATAATGCGTTAAATGGGAAAACTCAATAAAAATAGAGAAATAAAACCAATATAGTGTTTATATATAATTATTCTGTTGTTGGAAAACCCCAGGTTTTTCCTTTGCAGGAAGCGCTGACCAAACCAGGAAGTGTCACAGCCAATCAGGGGTCTCTCTGCGGCAAACCTGCTAACAGCCAGAGGCGGACGCTGGCATTTTAAAGAATGTCGCTGTAGGTGGAGCCATTCCCACACTTTTTAGGTGACATCACAAACTACGGACGTCATTTAGGTCAATAATACGGTAATTTTGTTTTGCGAAAAACACCTAAAAAATAATAATAATTAAGAGACTTTTTGCTGCAAATTAAAAGAATAAACGTTTAATAGATATTTTTAACATTGATGCCTATGGGATTCGCCTGATTAAACCTGCCGAATGAAAACACCGAACAGCAGGGCATTTCACTGACATTTCTCTGCTGTTCGGTGTCTGTGAATAGATTAACCGTTGCTTCTCTATGGGGGATTTCACTGCCGTCGAACAGGCACCGTATTTTGTTGGAAAAATCGCCAAAATTTGGCGACCTACCTGCTTTTTGAATAGCCAAATTCCCACGAAATTGCACCGTACAGGGAAATTGACTGTTCGGTGTGATTTCAGTGCCAGATCGGCTCTTTCCATTTCCATCGGAGCTTCCAGGAGCAGAGACACAACTATAAATTACGTTGTTTAATATCTTGTTGACAGGGTCTGTATTTTTATCGTAGGAGCAAAACGAAAAATTCACATCACATGCAGAAAAAATTACACAAATGAATAAAAAACGAGAAAAACTGGCGGAGAGTGAAGGTATGCGAGGCCGAACGAGGCTTACTGACTGAGTATTGTTATTAATATACTTTATATAATCTGTATATTTGTGTTTTGTTTTTAATATCTTGCATTTTATTACTCACAGGGTTATTCAGAGAGAGGTGAAAACCAGGAGAATAACTGGAGAATGGAAAATTCTAGGTCAAAACAGCCGAACCAGAAAAATTCTCCCATTCATCTCACTTTCCATATCGGCTATTTTGACCTAGAATTTTCCATTCTCCAGTCATTCTCCTGCTTTTCACCTCTCTCTGAATAACCCTGTTTGTATTTCTGTAACTGTAACAATTCAATGCTCTTGAACCCAGGACATACTTGAAAACGAGAGAAATCTCGATGTATCCTTGCTGGTAAAATACTTTATAAATACATATAGCACCTGCAGATTCCATAGCGCTGTACAAAGCAAAGGTCCATTGAACATAACTACAACAGAAAAGATACAAAGTCATGAAAGTTGATCCAGTAGGATTGGAGGAGCCCTGCAACTTGTACAGGAAGGAAGAGGTCAATGAGGGTGTCGATAAATTGCATTTTTTATAAAACGTTATATATCTTTTTTTTTATTAAACTGGAAAACCAGTGAATGATTTGCAGGCCTAGAGCAAAAATCAGATGGAGGGTCCTTGAGTTGTCCCTTTGTCTAGCCCACGTAGGGTTAATTCCACATGTCGGAAGGGCGGCGGGAGCTGGGAAGGGCAGGGCCTGGGCAGGCGGGGTATAAATGTAACGCAGGCGTGTTAGGCTAGGGTCAAACGAACGCATTATTCTCAGCGACCATCAAAAAGTGCGTCCGAACGCATTGCCGTATTTTTTCACAGAATGCGCGAAAACGGTCATACGACGCGCATTTTCGTGCGTGATTTTTTACGGATCGTCAATAAAGAACTTTTTGCGTCTGGATGTTATGGCTGGGGTCAGACCAGCGCACTTTAAGGCTGGGGTCAGACGAGCGTAGTGTTCACGTCCGTGATTGCACCTAAAAGTACGTCCGTGATAGCATGACAGAAAGTCCATTGGAGCCTGACACATGAAGTACGTCCGCACTGAACTGCGGACGCACAACGGCCGCGGCCCACGGACGCAAGGCAGGCAAGAACGTACAACCCCTAGAACGGCCGCACAAAGTGCGCTGCGTCCGCAACGTCTGCATAGCTTTGTGTGTGAGTGATGGAACGTGGTCAGACGCACTGCATTTATACGTCCAGCATTTTTCACGGACAAAATGGTTTTGATTTTTAATTTATTTTCTCTCCTACATCCGTCAAAATGTACGTCAGTGAATAAACGGACTGTGTGACCACTACTGTGTCTTCCGTACTGACGTACGTCCGTGTGCACAGACGTACAGTCCGTAGAAATCACGCTCGTCTGACCCCAGCCTTAACGTGCGTTTAGGCGCACTTAATCACGGCCGCACTAGCCGCAGATGACGGGCAATGACGGCCAATATACGAAGTACGGTCGCACGAAAGTCCGGCTGCGCAACGCAAGTGGAAAATGAACGCATTTTTTCGAGAACGCAGAACCGCTAGTACTGACGTACAGAGTGCGCTGCGTCCGCTAGCGGTGTGTGTGCGTGATTTGGAGACGTCAGACCCTGCTCATGTCCGGCCAAAATAACGTCCAGACACCCAAAGTTTCCTGATTTGGATCCGTAAAAAATCACGCACAAAAATTGCGCATCGTATGACCGTTTTCACGCATTCCGTGAAAAAATACGTCAATGCATTCGGACGCACTTTTTGACGTTCGCGTGTAAAAATGCTTTGGTTTGACCCTAGCCTAAGTTGGCCGGACATGAGCAGCGTCTGACGTCTCCTAATCACGCACACACGCCGCTAGCGGACGCATTGCACTCTGTATGTCAGTACTAGCGGTTCTGCGTTCTCGAAAAAATGCGTTCGTTTGCCACTTGCGTTGCGCAGCCGGACTTTCGTGCGGCCGCACTTCGTGTATTGGCTAGGGATGTGCGTTTCGGGTTTCGGAATTTTCACGAAATTTCCCGATTCGTGTTTTCGGATTCGGCCGAATTTCCGAATCGGGTCGGACCCGAAAACCGATAGATCCGAAAAGTTTCCCGAGCCGAAACGAAAAATTTTCGGATTTTTCGAATGGACTTGAAATGTGTCAAATCGAAATTTATTTTCGCTCTATTCATGATTTCGGTTCCATTCGTGATTTCGGTTCCATTTCGGTAATTCTGGAAATCGTATATTATTATTATTATCGGTTATATCGCTGATTCTGTAAATTTTGTATTTGTAAATGCGTATCACTTGTTTCTTGTTTCCAATGATCCGATAATTCTGGGATTTTTTTGTCTGTTTTAAATCATTTTATTTGTTTTTTTTTTTTTCGTTTCAGATCATTTTGATCAACTATTTTTCCGTTTTAAAACCTTTTGTTCTGGTTTTTATTTTTAAAGTCAGACCATTCGGGTCAGTTTAGCGTTTTTTAAATCTTTTTTTTTTTTTTGTTCCTTGGCTTTCATACCATTTTTTTTAATGTGATTAAATAAAGTTGTGAAATGTATATTCATAAGAAAAAAAGGATCTTTATTTAATTAAAAAAAAAACACGATAGAATCGCCAGAATTATCGTATCGACAGAATAAATTATCGGATCCGAAAAACAAACCAAAAATTTATTATAAAAAAATATATAAAGTATAAAAAAGTAAACCATAGTAGTTTACGTCAAAACGAATAGAGTTAGACACTTTGAAACGAGGAGAACAGACGTTGCGAAAAAAACGAAAATTTCCGAAATCACGAAAAGTCGATACAAAAAACGAGCAAAGTGACCCGAAAACACGAAAAATGGTCGATATTCCGAAAAAAAGTACACGAAAAACGAGCCGAACCGAACCGAATCGAAACAGAAATCGGACGAAACGAGCCGAATCGAAAATTTTAAACATCCGAACAAATCGAACCGAATCGAACCGAAATAAAAAATCGGTGCACAAGTCTATTTTACACCTCCTAGCACTATTCCCTCAAATGGCTTCATATAAGGCCGTTATGGTGTTGTGGTGGCAGTGCACGCTTTCTGATTCGTGTTTTCGGATTCGGCCGAATTTCCGAATCGGACCCGAAAACCGATAGATCCGAAAAGTTTTCCGAGCCGAAACGAAAAAATTTCGGATTTTTAGAATGGACTTGAAATGTGTCAAATCGAAATTTATTTTTGCTCTATTCATGATTTCGGTTCCATTCGTGATTTCGGTTCCATTTCGGTAATTCTGGACATCGTATATTTAACTATTATCGGTTATATCGCTGATTCTGTAAATTTTGTATTTGTAAATGCGTATCACTTGTTTCTTGTGGCATTCGGGTCAGTTTAGCGTTTTTTAAATGGTTTTGTTCATTTTTTTTGTTCCTTGGCTTTCATACCATTTTAATATGATTAAATAAAGTTGTGAAATGTATATTCAATTATTCATAAGAAAAAAAGGATCTTTATTTAGGCTGGGGTCAGACCAGCGCATTTTTAACGTGCGTTTAGGCGCACTTAATCACGGCCGCACTAGCAGCAAATGACGGGCAATGACGGCCAATATACGAAGTACGGTCGCACGAAAGTCCGGGCGCGCAACGCAAGTGGAAAACGAACGCATTTTTTCGAGAACGCAGAACCTCTAGTACGGACGTACAGAGTGCGCTGCGTCCACTAGCGGTGTGTGTGTGTGATTTGGAGACGTCAGACCCTGCTCGTGTCCGGCCAACATAACGTCCAGACGCAAAAAGTTTCCTGGTTTGGATTCGTAAAACATCACGCACGAAAATGCGCATCGTATGACCATTTTCGTATATTCCGTGAAAAAATACATCAATGCGTTCGGACGCACTTTTTTACGTTCGCGTGTAAAAATGCTTTCGTTTGACCCTAGCCTTAATAAATAAAAACACGATAGAATCGCCAGAATTATCGTAGACACTTTGAAACGAGGAGAACAGACGTTCCGAAAAAACGAAAATTTCCTAAATTTCCGAAAAGTCGATACAAAAAACGAGCAAAGTGACACGAAAATACGAAAAATGGTCGATATTCCGAAAAAAAATGTACACGAAAAACGATCCAAACTGAACCGTATCGAAACAGAAATCGGTCGAAACGAGCCGAATCGAAAAGTTTAAACATCCGAACAAATCGAATCGAACCGAAAAAAAAAAATCGGTGCACAAGCCTAGTATTGGCCGCCATTGCGCGTCATTTGCTGCTAGTGCAGCCGTGATTAAGTGCGCCTAAACGCACGTTAAAAATGCGCTGGTCTGACCCCAGCCTTGGTCCGTGCGCCAAAATAATTGGGAGTTATGTGTAATAGGGGATCAGACTATATACTATTTGAAGGTAATTTTAGGGTTAAGAGTTAAGAATTCAAGGTGGATAAGGGTTAAAGACAGATGGAGGTGGAAAATATGTGGTTTCGTTATTGATCATAAAAAAAATATATATATATATACGTTGAATAATACAGATTTCTAGTAAAGCTGTGGCCTGCAATAAAAATATTCCAAAGTGTAACATTTGGGGTCGGTGCGAGTTTTTGTTTTAAGAGATCGTAGGGTAATTAAAGGGGTACAGGGGGTTAACAGTGGGCAACTCAAAAGATTTCATGCAAAAACCTGGAGAAATTCTCATCCTCAGCTGTTTTTATTCCCCCCTGAATCGATAAATTTGGTCTTAATCGTGCGATTCCCTGCTCCGCTCAGACAATTCCCAGTTTAGGGATTGTATCCAGTTTTGCTTCTTCTTCGCTCTCAGGGCTGGAGGGAATCCGACTCTATCCGTGGGAGGAGGCCGCGCCGCTCGGGTAAAGTCTCCCAGGCATACGCCACACTTGGCACGGCGTCTGGCATCAGGGCGCTGGCTGCCAGCGTTCTCGCTCTGCCCACTGGAGAGCGAAGGCTTCTAAACTGGTAGCGTGTAATTACAGGCTGGCGCGGCCCACGGGGTAATGGAACCTTTCATGGCAGCCTGTGTGGGTTAATGAATTCCCCCGGCGCAGGCGCCCGCCGCCCGGGACTTAAGGGACTTACTGTGATTGCGTCTGATTCATGTTTATGCTCCGACCCGGCTCCTAAATTAAACCTAATAGTCTGCAGTCATTAAAATTTATGCACGACTGCAGGTTAGAACAGGTGTCGCTGAAAACCCGGGGAACGGCGCGTGTGAGCGGCCTGAGCGCCGCCGGTGAGCTCATGTGGCGGCTGCAGAGCGCAGTCATCACACATCAGGAAGACAGGCGCATCGTGTAAACAGGCAGGCGCACTGCAACAAGGCAACCAAGCCTCTAAGGCTAGGGTCAGACGAGCGCAGTGCGAACGCGCGTGCAGGCGCACTTAATCACGGCCGCACTAGCAGCAAGTGCCAGGCAATGACGGCCAATATACGAAGTACGGTCGCACAAAAGTCCGGCCGTGCAACGCAAGTGGAAAACGAACGCATTTTGTCGAGAACGTAAAACCGCTAGTACGGTTGTACAGAGTGCGCTGCGTCCGCTAGCGGCGTGTGTGCGTGAATTGGAGATGTCAGACACTGCTAATGTCCGGCCAACATAACGTCCAGATGCACAAAGGGTTTTATTGATGATCCGTACAAAATCACGGATGCAAATGCGCATAGTATGACCGCTATCGCGTACTCCGTGAAAAAATGCGTCCATTCGTTCGAACGCACTTTTTCACAGACAACGCGAAAATGCGTTCGTCTGACCCTAGCCTAAGACTGTCGAACGTGTGCTTAGCCGCACTTTATTACGGCCGTAGTAGCAGCAAATGACGACCAATATACGAAGTACGGCCGCACAAAAGTTCGGCCGCGCAACGTAAGCGGTAAACAAACGCATTTTTTCGAGAACGTGGAACCGCTAGTACTGACGCACAGAGTGCGCTGCGTCCGCATAGCGGCGTGTGTGATTACGAGACGTGAGACGCTGCTCATGTCCGGCCAACATAACGTCCATTTGTTTTTTATAGCTCCGTCAAAAAATACGGCTGAAATTGCGCATCGTGTGACCGCTATCGCTTCTTCCGTGAAAAAAATGCGTTCGGACGCAGCGACGCACTTTTTGACGGTTTACGTGAAAAATGCCTTCTCTCTGACCCTTAATTCCCAGATAAAAGTGATTTTGATAAAATTATTTATAAGGTGCTAACATATTCCGCAGCGCTGTACAATAGGTCGGGCAAAATAGACGTAAAATTAAGCATAACAAAAAAATTGGCACGGCCATTTTTTCTGTATGTATAAAAGTAAGCATATTTTTGGCAGATGGGAAACAGTAGGAAAAGAGGACCATGCTGAAGAGCTTACAATCTAAGAGGAGTGGGTTAATGCACAAAGGTGAAGGTAAATAGCAGAAATATACAGTCAGGTCCAGAAATATTGGGACATGGACACAATTGTAACATCTTTGGCTCTATACACCACCACAATGGAGTTGGAATGAAACAAACACAATGTGCTTTAACTGCAGACTGTCAGCTTTAATTTGAGGGTATGTACATCCAACTCAGGTGAACGGTGTAGGACTTACAGCAGTTTGCAGATGTGCCTCCCACTTGTTAAGGGACCAAAAGTAATGGGACAGAATAATAATCATAAATCAAACTTTCCCTTCTTAATACTTGGTTGCAAATCCTTTGCAGTCAATCACAGCCTGAAGTCTGGAACGCATAGACATCACCAGACGCTGGGTTTCATCCCTGGTGATCAGGGCCGGATTAACATAGGGGCAGATGGAGCAGCAGCTCCAGGCCCATGCCCCAGAATAGGCCCAGAAAAAATAACAATGTCTGCATTTATGAACATGTGGTCCCCATTATCTCCAACACCATAGCAGCTACAGGGTCATATGAGGTATCACTGGAAAGGCCAGAGTATGCCCTTTCCAATGATACCAAACATGACCAGGTTTTATGTAACAATAAAAATAAAATAATAAATATTACTTTATTTTTTCTTTCTAACACAGCAATACTTTCCACTTTTCAATTATAAAGTGAACAATGATGCTGCACTAACTCACCATCTCAAGTGTGGAGGTGATGACACGATCCGTTATTACGTATTGTTACACCAGAAAACCTAAACCACCGCACTGCACCAAAGTGCACTGGGGGAGTGACTTTGGAACCCTGCGTTACTAATCTTTACACCTTACAAGGTCAAGGGAGGTGTCATTGGACAGGTCAGCGTCTGGCCTTTGCATTAATACCAAACATGACCATGTAAAATCTAAAAGGAAAACCCAAAAACTTTTTATCTTTTTATTTTTAGTTCCAATGCAATGGCATTATCCATTTGTCACTTATAAAATGAGCAATACCACTGCCATTACTCACCTTCTCATTTCCCACGCTGGGAGCAAGATCAGTGTTTTATACATAGTCATATTATTTAAAAAACACAAGGGAAATATTTTATTTTTTTGGTTAAAATTGTATATTTTCTCAGAAAAATTGAGTAACAGGATCCCATTTTAAAAAAATTAACAAGAACTCCCTATAGAATATATAACCTTAAAGGTTTGGATGATAAAATGTGAAAAAATTATTTTACATGCTTTAAATGATTGAAATCTGAATGTAAATTTACTCACACAGTATCTGCCTGGTTAGATATAGCCGTATCTGCACTATAACCTAAAATATGCTTTCATTTCACTAAATTCCAAAAAAAGACACCAAAATCTTCAGCTCCAGGCCCATAGAGATCTTAATCCGGCCCTGCTGGTGATGCTCTGCCAGGTCTCTACTGCAACTGTCTTCAGTTCCTGCTTGTTCTTGGGGCATTTTCCCTTCAGTTTTGTCTTCAGTAGGGATGAACGCTTCGGGTTCGGACGGTTCGGGGTTCGACCCGAACTTGGCCTGTTCGATGAGATCGCGAACACCGAACATTTCCGGGTGTTCGCCGCATGTTCGACCACAATGCATTTTCCCACTGGCCTGAAGCTCGTAACTGAACACAGGTCTGGTGCAAGACAGGTTCAACAGTATGCCAATCACCGCTCAGAGTCCTGATTGGGCAAATTTTGCCCAATCATGGGCTCACAGAGCTAAGTCCCGCAGCACACTATATAAGGTTCCCACGCGCCGATTCTGCACGCATTTCAGAGGAGATTTAAAAGGAGATGGTTGTGTGTGTTGTTACTGCCGGTCTGCCACGCTACTGGGGGGGTCTCATTTCTACCACATATCAGGGAATTTAGCTGATGTGTGTCTTGTCACTGTGCCAGCAAGTTTTTTTGGGGTTTACAACTTTATTTAAAACATTTGTGAATTGAGGTGATCTGTGTCTCGTCACACATCCAGTACCACGCTGTATTTCGGGGCTCACTAATAGGGATGAGCCGAACACTCCCCGAGTTCGGTTCGAGCCCGAACCCGAACATCCCATTTGTTCAGAACCGAACCCGAACCCCCATGCAAGTCAATGGGGCTGAAAATTCGGTTTTTAGAGTGCCCTCCAAGAGGGCATATATGCTAGATATTTGCCATAAAAGGTGTATGGGGGTCCGGTGTAGTGCCCTGGGGGACAGGAAACAAGGACAAAAAGTAAAAAAAAAAAAGAGTTTTAAAGGGACAGAGAGTTTTCCATGAAATAAGGGTTAAAAATAAAAACCAAAAATTCCTTCAAATATCGTGCCTAGGAGGTCCCCATAACCTGCCCGTGAAGTGGCGGATTTCTAGGATGTATAGAAACACTTAAAAACAAATAAATGACGTTTCATATGACGGTAAATGCTTTTCCTTTAATCTATCCATAAACAACTGCTTGGGGCGGCAGCCTGTATGAAAAGACATTTTAGGACACGCAGAAAAAGTTTAGTGTTTTTTTGCTAAATTATTGTGAAACTTATGCAGGCTTTGGATGAAAGTAACAATAGGTGCTTTAAAATTGGGCTTTTAGCGTCGGCAACACCCAATCAGGACTCTGAGCGGTGATTGGCATAGTGTTCAACCAGTCTTGCACCAGACCTGTGGTCAGGTGCAAGGCTGTAGCCAATTACGAGCTTCAGGCAGTGGGAAAATGCATTGTGGTCCATTGTGGTCAAACATGCGGCGAACACCCGGAAATGTTCGGGGTTCGCGATCTGCTCGAACAGGCTAAGTTCGGGTCGAACCCCGAACCATCCGAACCCGAACAGCTCATCCCTACTAATTTCTATAAAACATTTGTGAATTGAGGTGATCTATCAGTGTGTCTCACTGAGTTATACCAGAGTTATTTAAATCTTTATACCACAGTTGAATCAGAGTTCTGTATATATTAATCTATATATCACTCACCATGTCTGAAAGAACAAAAAGGACAGGCAGACGCTCCCAGACACAGCGGGCAAGCAGCCCCTGTGTCGGGAGGCTGTGCCTCCAGACACAGCGGGCAAGCAGCCCCTGTGTCGGGAGGCTGTGCCTCCCGACACAGCGGGCAAGCAGCCCCTGTGTCGGGAGGCTGTGCCTGTGGTCGTGGTGGACGTGGTGCATCCTCTGCAGGGGCACGCTTGTCCTTTCTAACTGGTGCTGGTCGTCTTAAGCAGCAGCAACATACAGAGGACTTGGTGGATTGGCTAACCAGGCCATCTTCATCCTCCGAGTCCTCTGCCAGCCAGGCTTCTAGTGCTTTACAGTCCACCTCAGCTGCCAAAGCATCTAATGCAGCCTCCATGTCCACAGCTACTCCTGCCGTAGCCTCGCTATCACACACGGAGGAGTCAGCTGAATTGTTTGACTACAATGAGAGTGACATGCTGCTTGAGGATGCGCAGCAAGTACAGTGCTCTGATTCAATCTCTGAGGTTGAGGAAGGGAGTATAATCAACTTAGAGGAAGGGGGTGCCAGTGATGACACACAAAAAACTGGCACTCATGTTGCCCCAGCAGCTGCAGCATACTGCCAAGTTGGCTCCAGTGACGAGGAGATAGGGGGTGATGATGACAATGATGATGAGGTCACTGACTCCACCTGGGTGCCAGATCGAACAGAGGAATTAAGTGAGGTAGAGGGGGAGGAGGAGGCACAGCAAACACGAGGCACAACATCCTCTGTGACCAACTGTAGCACTAGCCAGTCCAAGGCATCACATGTCAGAGCTGCTCCGGTGCAGAGCGCTGTTGTCTCAAAGAACACATGCAGGAACTGTTGTCTGGGAGTTCTTTAAGAAATGTGCAGTAGAGCGCAGCGTTGCTATTTGTAATCTATGTCAGATGAGGCTTAAGCGTGGGAAAGATACCGGACACTTGGGTACCACGTGCTTGAGGCGACATATGAATAAGTGCCACACATCCCGTTGGCGCAAAACTTTGCGTAGGTCCTCCTCCTCCTCCTCTGTCTCTACCCCCACTGTATTTCCTGCCATGTCATTGCCTACAACCTCCACCAACAGGGATGATGCTACAGTAATGGATGTACCAGCAGGTCCTTCCTCACAATGTGACATCTCCCAGTAGCTGAAGATTTACGCAGTCAGATTACGTTGCCGCAGCTGCTGCAGCCAAAAGAAAAAATATAGTCCCAACCATCCCCAAGCACAGCGTCTAAATGCCAGCTTAGCAAAATTACTCACATTGCAGCTGCTGCCTTTCCAGCTGGTGGACTCTGTACTCCCTTCCGTGAATTTGCTGAATGTGCTGTACCACAATGGCAGGTTCCAAAACGCCATTACTTTTCACGCAAGGCCATTCCAGCACTATACCAGCACGTGGAAGACAATGTTATGGAGTCATTGGGAAAGGCAGTCAGCAGCAAGGTGCATGTGACTTTAGACACGTGGTCCAGCAAGCATGGACAGGGTCGTTACATTTCCTTCACGGCACACTGGGTAACTCTGATTGCAGCTGGGAGGGATCCAAGACGGGGCTCTGTGCTGGAGCTTGTTCATCCACCACGCCTCCAGAAAGCTGCTTGTATGAGGTCTGTCTGCTCCACCACCACCACCTCTTCCTCCTCCTCCTCCTCCTTCTCTGTCTCTGGCGAAGTGGCAGTTAAACCCAAGCCTGACAGGGTCTACGCAATGGCTCAAGCAAAAAGATGCCATACTGTGCTTGTGCTGGTTTGTTTAGGGGACAGGAGCCACACCGGGTCAGAAATTTTGTCAGCTCTGCAGGGGCAGGTGCAGAGATGGTTAACACCATGCCAGCTTGAGCTGGGAATGATCGTCTGCGATAATGGCAGCAACCTTCTCTCCGCCCTACGCAAGGGTAAATTGACGCATGTACCATGCCTAGCACACGTCCTAAATCTGGTGGTACAGCGTTTCCTAACCAAGTACCCAGGGCTGCCAGAGCTTCTCAGCCAGGCCAGAAAAGTCTGCAGCCACTTCAGAAAGTCATTCCCAGCAAGCGTTCGCCTGGCAGAAATTCAAAGAGAGTTCCACCTTCCCACAAACCGTCTGATCTGTGACATACCAGGTGGAACTCGACATTAGCAATGCTGCAGCGTCTGCACAAGCAGCAGAGGGCCATCAACGAGTACCTGCTTTTTTATGATGCTTTTTAAAAAAAATTTAGTCCTCGACGCCCAGGGACGTCAAATGTAGGCACCCATTGCCAGCGTCTTCACCATATGGTGCAGGACTACCTAGGGGCAAGGGCAGACCTGGATACCTTTCCAGCAGATGATCCACTGGCTTACTGGGTGTCGAGATTGGATCACTGGCCAGAACTTAGCCAATATGCTATGCAGCTACTAGGTTGACCTTCATCTAGCGTGCTTTCCGAAAGGACGTTCAGTGCCGCTGGAGGTTTTGTCACAGATAAACGAGTGCGTCTGTCCACCGACTCTGTAGACCGGCTGACATTTATAAAAATGAATCAGTCCTGGATCAGCAGCTATCAATCCCCTGATGCCGAAGTAACGGAATAGATCGGGGATGTCTTCTGCATTCACAAAACCTCCAGCACTGAACTCTTCCACAATACCACAAAAGGGTTACGGTGTGAATGCACTTGCTGCCATGAAAGGCACAATATTTGGCTGCACTGACGCCTGTGCCAGATTTATATCATTTAAATTTTTTGAACAGCAGGGTCCAACCCTGCACTCTTCCACAATACCATAGAGGGGTTACTGTATGATGATACTTGCTGGCCTGGCACCAAAAGCACAATATTTGGGTCAACTGCCACTGACGCCTGTATCAGATTCATATCCTCAGAGGGGTTACGGTGTGACGGCACTGTTGGGGACGCTAAAGGACCAATTTTAAAGCACCTATTGTTACTTTCATCCAAAGCCTGCATATATTTCACAATAATTTAGCCAAAAAAATCAGTAAACTTTTTCTGCGCGTCCTAAAATGTCTTTTCATACAGGCTGCCGCCCCAAGCAGTTGTTTATGGATAGATTAAAGGAAAAGCATTTACCGTCATATGAAACGTCATTTTTTTGTTTTTAAGTGTTTCTATACATCCTAGAAATCTGCCACTTCACGGACAGGTTATGGGGACCTCCTAGGCACGATATTTGAAGGAATTTTTGGGTTTTATTTTTAACCCTTATTTCATGGAAAACTCACTGTCCCTTTAAAAACGTTTTTTTAACTTTTTGTTCGTTTCCTGTCCCCCAGGGCACTACCCGGACCCCCATACACCTTTTATGGCAAATATGTAGCATATATGCCCTCTTGGAGGGCACTCTAAAAACTGAATTTTCAGCCCCATTGACTTGCATTGGGTTCGGGTTCGGACCCGAACAAATGGGAAGTTCGGGTTCGGCTCGAACCGAACTCGGAGTGTTCGGCTTATCCCTAATCTTCAGCAAGTGAAATGCATGCTCAATGGGATTCAGGTCAGGTGATTGACTTGGCCATTGCATAACATTCCACTTCTGTCCCTTCAAAAACTCTTTGGTTGCTTTTGCAGTATGCTTTGGGTCATTGTCCATCTGCACTGTGAAGCGCCGTCCAATGAGTTTGCTGCATTTGGCTGAATGTGAGCAGATAATCTTGCCCGAAACACTTCAGAATTCATCCTGCTTTTGTCAGCAGTCACATCATCAATAAATACAAGAGAACCAGTTCCATTGGCCGCCATACATGCCCACGCCATGACACTACCACCACCATGCTTCACTGATGAGGTGGTATGCTTAGGATCATGAGCAGTTCCTATCCTTCTCCATACTCTTCTCTTCCCATCACTCTGGTACAAGTTGATCTTGGTCTCATCTGTCCATAGGATCTTGTTCCAGAACTGTGATGGCTTTGTTAGGTGTTGTTTGGCAAACTCTAATCTGGCCTTCCTGTTTCTGAGGCTCACCAATGGTTTACATCTTGTGGTGAACCCTCTGTATTCACTCTGAAGTCTTCTCTTGATTGTTGACTTTGACACACATACACCTACCTCCTGGAGAGTGTTCTTGATCTGGTCAACTGTTGTGAAGGGAAAGAATTCTTCGGTCATCCACCACAGTTGTTTTCCGTGGTCTCCCAGGTCTTTTGGTGTTGCTGAGCTCACCGGTGCGTTCCTTCTGTTTGAGAATGTTCCAAACAGTTGTTTTGGCCACGCCTAATGTTCTTGCTATCTCTCTGATGGGTTTGTTTTGTTTCTTCAGCCTAATGATGGCTTGCTTCACTGATAGTGACAGCTCTTTGGATCTCATCTTGAGAGTTGACAGCAACAGATTCCAAATGCAAATAGCACACTTGAAATGAACTCTGGGCCTTTTATCTGCACATTTTAATTGGGGTAATGAGGGAATATCACACACCTGGCCATGAACAGCTGAGAAGCCAATTGTCCCATTACCTTTGGTCCCTTAACAAGTGGGAGGCACATCTACAAACTGCTGTAAGTCCTACACCGTTCACCTGAGTTGGATGTACATACCCTCAAATTAAAGCTGACAGTCTGCAGTTAAAGCACATTGTGTTTGTTTCATTCCAACTCCATTGTGGTGGTGTATAGAGCCAAAGATGTTACAATTGTGCTGATGTCCCAATATTTCTGGACCTGACTGTAACTGTTGCGTAGAAGTCCCAATGTTAGGTATAAAAAGGAAAAATAAGGCCTTTTATGTGGCTTTTACAGCTTCTGGAATAATTTATACATCATCCCTGTACTGTACTGAGTCAGTGACACCAAATACTTTCCTCCCTCCATTATAAAATCCCTGACTGTTAGAAGAATGCAGCAAGAAAGTTTTGCTTTTTGAATCTTTCTTTTAAGAGAGGAGAGGGGGCGTGGCTGCCCTCAGTCTCCCTGCAGAGATGCGGAGGGACAGTATGGCGCCCGGGCTGAGAAAACCACATTTGCTCTGCCGGGTGAAAAATCAGTCCTGTAGTGCAAAAAAAAGAAGCGTAGATAAAATAAAGTCAGAATTATATTGCGATTATGCTTTTTTAAGGGCGGGATGGGGTTATTAACCCTAACGTCACCATGGTAATAAAAAAAAGAAAAGAGTTGTCATAAAAATACAAAAATCACACAAAATAATATCTGTATTTGAAATGAAAATGCTTTTTTTTTTTTCTTCTGCAAGCTGAGAAAAAATGTCAAATTAAAAATAATGTATTTCTTTTATTTTAACTTATAGTTACTGCGTTTTTTTTGTCGTTTAGAAACCCCCCCATTTTAAGTCTTTTTTTTAATAACAACACATTTCGACGTTAATTAAAGCAATTCTGTTTTCAGCTGCACATCTTTACTTTTATCTTTATTCTATTCCATGATTTTGCCCAGTATAGGGGTTATTCAGAGAGAGCCGATCTGGCCCCGAAATGTCACTGAACAGTGAAATTCAGCGTACGGTGACATGTTGGAGCCATTCGGCTATTCAGTGAGCAGGCAGTTCGCCAAATTTTGGCGAACTGCTAGCCAGTAAGGTGCCTATTCGGCGGCAGTGAAATTCCCCATAGAGAAGCAATGGTTAGTCTATTCACAGACACGGAACAGCAGAGAAAAGTTGCCAAAGTGCCCTGCTGTTCGGTGATTTCATACGACATGTTTATTCGGGCGAATCCCATAGGCTTCAATGTTAAAAATATTCCCGTTTTAATACAATATCTAATAAACCGTTTATTACTTTAATTTGCAGCAAAACTCTATTGATTTTTTTAGGATCTTTTAGGTATTTTTTTGATAATTCTTTTTCTGTTTTTTTTTTTAAAGCATTTTTTTCTTTTTTCTGTAACAGCCCTTGTTATTATCATTCATTGAATCTTATATGTAAATTCCAGACATTTTCGTTCAGTGTTTTTTTATGCAAACAGTGTTTCAATTTTAACACTTTCAATCGTTTTCTTTTTTTGCTTTTTCTTTTACCCCATTCATCAGCTTGTCGGCTTTTTCCAGCGGATGCTCTGCTCTGTGTTCGGCGGCGCAGTGGCTTTTTCCGGATGTGTTCGGCGTGTTTTTTTGCAGCGGTTCGAGCCATTCGGATCGCATTGGATGCTTGTTTTTGGTGAGTGTTTTCGGCAGGTTTGTGGTGGGTTTTCCCTGCACTCCGGGACCCTGCAGTGAATGCTGAATTCACCGCAGGGTGAGGAACTTTCATTCCTCGAAGTGCGGGGAACGAGAGAGCACCGACATGTCAGCGACATTTTGTTGCTATCTGAATAACCCCCTATAGCGTCAAGACCTGAGGAAGGGAGATATAACTCTCAAAAGCTTGTCTTTTAGGCTAGGGTCAGACTGAGGCAGTGCGAACGCGCGTTCTGGCGCACATAATCACGGCCGCACTAGCAGCAGATGCCGGGCAATGACGGCCAATATACGATGTACGGCCGCACAAAAGTCCGGCCGCGCAACGCAAGTGGAAAATGAACGCATTTTTTCAAGAACGTTAAACCGCTGCTACAGACGTACAGAGTGCGCTGCGGCCGCATAGCAGCGTGTGTGCGTGATTAGGAGACGTCAGACGCTGCTAGTGTGCGGCCTACATAACGTTCAAACAGCCGGATTTCCCTAGACTTCTTTTCACCCCATCGTCATGAAATACGTCCAGAATTGCGCATCGTCTGACCACTTAAGCGTATTCCGTGAAAAAATGCGTGCGCACGCATCGACGTACATTTTGACGGTGGCCGCAGAAAATGCGCTCATCTGTCCCTAGCCTTAAATGTAGCGATAGTCCAGTAAAAAAAGGTTCACTACGTACGGTTATACTCTATATATACTGTAACAATTCAATGCTCTTGAACCCAGGACATACTTGAAAACGAGAGAAATCTCAATGTATCCTTCCTGGTAAAATACTTTATGTATATATAAAAAAGATAAGCCTCCACAATTCTTGGGTTTGTGTGGGCTCCCACAAGGCCATGGGTCGCATTCTCCAAAGTCAGGCGCAGGTAGACAAATGGCGGCAGCTGGAGGTGCCATATGGCTACTGGGTGGCCGCCGGTTATAAATTCAGATAGTCGGGTAAATCTGTAAATAAATCCACAACCACACATCTCAAAAGCACATAAATCCCACGAATTCAATCATTTCAGCTGAGGAGGGACACTTGTATTTTAGGGAATGTCGCTGGAGGCATTATACAGCGCTATCATATTTGTTAGCGCTTTATAAATACTTATACAGGGTTATCCAAAGAGATTCGAATTGCTTGAGAAAGGTAACCGAACACTGAAAATCAGCGTTCGGTTACCTTTCCTGGCCATTCGGCTATCCAGAGAGCAGGCAATTCGCCAAATCCTGTCGAATTGCCTGCACATACGTGCCTGTTCGGTCCCTGTTCGAGGGCAGTGAAATCCCCATGAAAAAGCAATGCTTCGGCTATTCAGAGAACACAAACCAGCAGTGAAAGGTTCCCCTAATGCCCTGCCATTCGGTGGTTTAATTCGGCAGGTTTATTCAGGAGAATCCCATAGACTTCAATGTTAAAAATATTCCTGTTTTAATTCAATATCTAATAAACCGTTCATTATAAAATTCTACAGCAAAAAGTCTCTTTATTTATAGATTTTTTAGGATACTTTAAGCATTTTTCTGAATTTTTTTTAAAAAAATTAAAAGTCCGATTTTTTTTTTTTGTTTTTTTCAGTTTGCTTATTTTTTTTGTAACAGCCCTCTTTATTATCATTCCCTGGACCTCCTGTGAAAATTTCAGACATTTTCGCTCAGTAGTTTCTTTGCAAACAGCGTTTCCTTTTCCCAGATTCATACAAATGGTTTTTCTAATTTATTCACTGCCTCCTCTACGTCACAGCTGCTTCGGCTCTGTGTGATTCGGCTCCTGTTCGGCTCCTGTTCGGCTTCTTCGAAGGTTAATCCAGATGTTTTTGCTTGTTTTCAGCGTGCATTCGGTGGGTTTTGCGGTTCGTTTTCGTCAGGTTTGCGGCAGCTTTTCCCTGCAATTCGGGGACCCTGTGGTGCTTGCTGAATACACCGCAGGGTCACCGAAATGCAATCGGCAAAAGGAACCGAATTGAAGAGAACGAAAAGTCACCGAACGTGCGGTGACTTTTCGAATCTCTTTGGATAACCCTGTTAATTGTAATTAATTGAGGCGGGATCAGAGACAAGGCCCAGACGTTTCAGATGAAGTCACGACCTATCAGGGCCATTTATGTCAATAAAAATGTGATTTGAATAAATATTTACATCTAAAAGCATTGATTATACTTTAGATTTAGAGACTCATTACTGGGAGTTTTATTGCTTTGCAGCTCTGTTATACATTCTGCATGCCTCAAATATATGAAAATATACCCACACACCCCAGATATATGGGGGCCCCTAAAAGGACACCCACACACCCTAAATATATGGAGGAACCCCCAAAAAGACACCCACACCCTGAATATATGGAGGAGCCCCTAAAAAGACACCCGCACACCCTGAATATATGGAGGAGCCCCCAAAAAGACACCCACACCCTGAATATATGGAGGAGCCTCTAAAAAGACACCTGCACACCCTGAATATATGGAGGAGCCCCTAAAAAGACACCCACACACCCTGAATATATGTAGGATCCCCTAAAAAGACACCCACACACCCTGAATATATGGAGGAGCCCCCAAAAAGACACCCACACCCTGAATATATGGAGGAACCCCTAAAAAGACACCTGCACACCCTGATTATATGGAGGAGCCCCTAAAGAGACACCCACACACCCTAAATATATGGAGGAGCCCCTAAAAACACACCCGCGCATCCTGATTATATGGAGGAGCCCCTAAAAAGACACCCGCACACCCTGAATATATGGAGAGACCCTAAAAAGACACCCACACACCCTGAATATATGGAGGAGCCCCTAAAAAGACACCCGCACACCTGAATATATGGAGGAGCCCCTAAAAATACACCCACACACCCTGAATATATGGAGGAACCCCTAAAAAGACCACCCACACCCTGAATATATGGAGGAGCCCCTAAAAAGACACCCCACACCCTGAAAATATGGAGGAGCCCCTAAAAAGACACCCCCACACCCTGAAAATATGGAGGAGCCCCCAAAAAGACACCCACACCCTGAATATATGGAGAAACCCCCAAAAAGACACCTGCACACCCAGAATATATGGAGGAGCCCCCAAAAAGACACCCACACCCTGAATATATGGAGGAACCCCCAAAAAGACACCCACACCCTGAATATATGGAGGAATCCCTAAAAAGACACCCACACACCCTGAATATATGGAGGAGCCCCTAAAAAGACACCCCCACACCCTGAAAATATGGAGGAGCCCCCAAAAAGACACCCACACACCCTGAATATATGGAGGAGCCCCTAAAAAGACACCCGCACACGCTGAATATATGGAGGAGCCCCTAAAAAGACACCCGCACACCCTGAATATATGGAGGAGCCCCTAAAAAGACACCCGCACACCCTGAATATATGGAGGAGCCCCTAAAAAAGACACCCGCACACGCTGAATATATGGAGGAGCCCCTAAAAAGACACCCGCACACCCTGAATATATGGAGGAGACCCTAAAGAGACACCCACACACCCTGAATATATGGAGGAACCCCTAAAAAGACACCCGCACACGCTGAATATATGGAGGAGACCCTAAAGAGACACCTGCACACCCTGAATATATGGAGGAGCCCCTAAAAAGACACCCACACACCCTGAATATATGGAGGAGCCCCTAAAATGACACCCACACACCCTGAATATATGGAGGAACCCCTAAAAAGACACCCACACACCCTGAATATATGGAGGAGCCCCTAAAAACACACCCGCACACCCTGAATATATGAAGGAGCCCTAAAAAAACACCCACACACCCTGAAATAAGGAGAAGCTGATGTATGGATGTCAAAAGCCGGAATTTTAACCATTAGGCTGGGGTCAGACCAGCGCACTTTTAGGCTAGGGTCAGACGAACGCATTTTTCACGTTGTCAGTGAAAAAGTGCGTCCGAACGAATTGACGTATTTTTTCACGGAATGCGCGGAAACGGTCATACGATGCGCATTTTTCGTGCGTGATTTCTTTCGGATCGTCAATAAAACTCTTTTTGCGTCTGGACGTTATGTTGGCCGGACATTAGCAGCGTCTGACATCTCCTAATCACGCACACACGCCGCTAGCGGACGCAGCGCATTCTGTACGTCAGTATTAGCGGTTCAGCGTTCTCAGAAAAATGCGTTCGTTTTCCACTTGCGTTGCGCGGCCGGACTTTCGTGCGACCGTACTTCGTATATTGGCCGTCATTGCCCGTCATCTGCTGCTAGTGCGGCCGTAATTATGTGCGCCAGAACGCACGTTAAAGTGCGCTGGTCTGACCCCAGCCTTAACGTGCGTTCTGGCGCACATAATTACGGCCGCACTAGCAGCAGATGACGGGCAATGACGGCCAATATACGATGTACGGTCGCACAAAAGTCCGGCCGTGCAACGCAAGTGGAATTTGAACGCATTTTTCTGAGAACGCTGAACCGCTAGTACTGACGTACAGAGTGCGCAGCTGCGGCATAGCGGCGTGTGTGCGTGATTAGGAGATGTCAGACGCTGCTAATGTCCAGACGCAAAAAGAGTTTTATTGACGATCCGTACAAAATCACGCCCGAAAATGCGCGTCGTCTGACCGTTTTTGCGCATTCCGTGAAAAAATACGTCAATGCGTTCGGACGCACTTTTTCACGTTCGCGGGGAAAAATGCTTTCGTCTGACCCTAGCCTTAAAGTGCTGCACATGAGTTCCATTGAACAGGCCCACACGTGCATTTTTCCTCAGGCCTCCTGAGAACCAGGTGACAGCGCGCGGCGTGAGGAAAGCGCGTATCACACGGCCAGACCGTGTGACTTGGCAGGTCTACATTTCAATTTAGCTACAGATGGAAATTTTTCCAAGTAAGATCTAAGAAAGAATCTATTGTTTCAGAGCAGCGGATCAGGCCGCAGTTTTATTATTAGGGGAAGGGTTCCTCTATCAGGGTTATTCAAAGAGATTGGAAAAGTCAGCGCACGTTCGGTGACTTTTCGTTCTCTTCAATTCGGTTCCTTTTGCCGATCCCATTTCGGTGACCCTGCGGTGTATTCAGCAAGCACCACAGGGTCCCCAAATTGCAGGGAAAAGCTGCCGCAAACCTGACGAAAACTAACCGCAAAACCCGCCGAATGCACGCCGAAAACCCTCAAAAACATCTGGATTAACCTGCCGAAAACCACGGAAAAACCTGAACAGGAGCCGAACGCAGCCTTTGACACAGCAGAAGAGGCAGTGAATAAATTAGGAAAACAGTTTGTATGAAGGTGTGAAAGTGAAACGCTGTTTGCAAAGAAACTACTGAGCGGAAATGTCTGAAATTTACATATGATCCAATGAGTGATAATAAAAAGGGCTGTTACAGAAAAAATAAGAGAACTTTAAAAAAATAAAAAATCGGACTTTTGAAAAAAAAAAAAATTAAAAATGCTTAAAATATCCTAAAAAATCTATAACTAAAGAGGCTCTTTACTGCAGAATTTTATAATAAACGGTTTATTAGATATTGAATTAAAACAGGAATATTTTTAACATTGAAGCCTATGGGATTCGCCTGAATAAACTTGTCGAATGAAACCACCGAATGGCAGGGCAGTTCGGGAACCTTTCACCAGGATCCGTATGATCAGGCAATTCACTAGGATTTGGGGAATTGCCTGCTCTCTGGATAGCCAAATGGCCAGGAAAGGTAACCGAACGCTG
Organism: Leptobrachium leishanense; assembly: GCA_009667805.1. Lineage (NCBI taxonomy): Eukaryota > Metazoa > Chordata > Amphibia > Anura > Megophryidae > Leptobrachium > Leptobrachium leishanense. Next base: position 326,440,085 of record CM019067.1, on the reverse strand, counting down.
ATTTTTAGCATTCGGTTACCTTTCTCAAGCAATTCGGATCTCTTTGAATAACCCTGTTAGGGTTCGGGTTCCTGTTAGGGTTCGGGTTCCTCTTAGGGTTCGGGTTCCTGTTAGGGTTCGGGTTCCTCTTAGGGTTCGGGTTCTTTTCTCTGCTCGACGCTCGTTATAAGATTATGGTTAGGATTCCTGATAGTTTAGCTGTGCTATTTCTGCTTGTTTTATCATCATGTTCAGGGTTACTTTTAGGCCAGTGTCAGACAAGCGTCTTTCAGAACGGAAGGAATGTCCGTGAGGTGGACGTTCCTTCCACTCTGACGCCCGTCTGGTCACCTCGCTGAGTGCAGTTAGTGCGCTCAGTGCTGCAAGGCTCGATTTCCCCCCTATGGAGGATCGCATTTGCAGCCCCTTCGAACGCAGGTCGTAGCATTTCGACGGGTTGGCTTTCAACACATCCGCTGTAGGGCGGGCAATTCGTGCATTTCTCTGCTGTTCGGTGTTTTCTGAATAGTTTAACCATTGCTTCTCTAAGGGTTTTCACTGCCACCAAAAATAACTGTATTTCATTGACAATTGGCCAAAACTTGGCGAACTGCCTGCTTTCGGAATAGCCAAATGACCCCGAAATTGCACCATACGGGGAAATTCTCTGTTCGGTGCAATTTCAAAGTCATTTCGGTGCTCTTTGAATAACCCTGTTAGTCTTAGGCTGGGGTCAGACGAGCGCAGTTTTAACGTGTGTTTAGCAGCACATAATCACGGCCGTGCTAGCAGCAAATGACATCCAATGCCGGGCAGCATACGAAGAACGGCCGCACGAAAGTCCGGCCGCGCAATGCAAGTGGCAAACGAACGCATTTTTTCAAGAACGTGAAACCGCTAGTACTGACGTACAGAGTGCGCTGCGTCCGCTAGTGGCGTGTGTGCATGATTAGGAGATGTCAGACGCTGCTAATGTCCGGCCAACATAACGTCCAGATGCAAAAAGGGTTTTATTGATGATCCGTACAAAATCACGGACGAAAATGCGCATCGTATGACCGCTATCGCGTATTCCGTGAAAAAATACGTCCATTCGTTCGAACGCACTTTTTCACGGACAACGCGAAGAATTCGTTCGGCTGACCCTAGCCTTAGGGTTATTACTTCTGCTTGTTTCATTATTAGGGTTCCTTACAGGGTTAGGGTTGCTGCTTCGGCTTGTTTTATTGTTCGGGTTAGGGTTCCTTTCAGGGTTAGGGTTGCTGTTTTGGTTTGTTTAATTGTTAGGGTTCCTTTCAAGGTTAGGGTTGTCTCTTCTATTTGTTTTATTGTTAGGGTTCCTTTCAGGGTTAGGGTTGCTGTTTCGGCTTGTTTTATTGTTAGCGTTCCTTTCAGGGTTAGGGTTGCTGTTTCGGCTTGTTTAATTGTTAGCGTTCCTTTCAGGGTTAGGTTGCTGTTTCGGCTTGTTTAATGGTTAGGGTTCCTTTCGGGGTTAGGGTTGTTACTTCTGCTTGTTTTATTGTTAGGGTTCCTTTCAAGGTTAGGGTTGCTGTGATGGTTTGTTTTATTGTTCGGGTTAGGGTTCCTTTCAGGGTTAGGGTTGCTGTTTTGGTTTGTTTAATTGTTAGGGTTCCTTTCAAGGTTAGGGTTGTCTCTTTTGTTTGTTTTATTGTTAGGGTTCCTTTCAGGGTTAGGGTTGCTGTTTCGGCTTGTTTTATTGTTAGCGTTCCTTTCAGGGTTAGGGTTGCTGTTTCGGCTTGTTTTATTGTTAGCGTTCCTTTCAGGGTTAGGTTGCTGTTTCGGCTTGTTTAATGGTTAGGGTTCCTTTCGGGGTTAGGGTTGTTACTTCTGCTTGTTTTATTGTTAGGGTTCCTTTCAAGGTTAGGGTTGCTGTGATGGTTTGTTTTATTGTTAGGGTTCCTTTCAGGGTTAGGGTTGTTACTTCTGCTTGTTTTATTGTTAGGGTTCCTTTCAGGGTTAGGGTTGCTGTTTCGGCTTGTTTTATTGTTAGGGTTACTTTCAGGGTTAGGGTTGCTGTTTCGGCTTGTTTTATTGTTAGGATTAGGGTTCCTTTCAGGGTTAGGTTGCTGTTTCGGCTTGTTTTATTGTTAGGGTTCCTTTCAAGGTTAGGGTTGTCTCTTCTATTTGTTTTATTGTTAGGGTTCCTTTCAGGGTTAGGGTTGCTGTGATGGTTTTTTTTATTGTTAGGGTTCCTTTCAGGGTTAGGGTTGTTACTTCTGCTTGTTTTATTGTTAGGGTTAGCGTTCCTTTCAGGGTTAGGTTGCTGTTTCGGCTTGTTTTATTGTTAGGGTTCCTTTCAAGGTTAGGGTTGTCTCTTCTATTTGTTTTATTGTTAGGGTTCCTTTCAGGGTTAGGGTTGCTGTGATGTTTTTTTTATTGTTAGGGTTCCTTTCAGGGTTAGGGTTGTTACTTCTGCTTGTTTTATTGTTAGGGTTCCTTTCAGGGTTAGGGTTGTTACTTCTGCTTGTTTTATTGTTAGGGTTCCTTTCAGGGTTAGGGTTGCTGTTTCGGCTTGTTTTATTGTTAGGGTTCCTTTCAGGGTTAGGGTTGCTGTTTCGGCTTGCTTTATGATCAGGGTAAGATGAGTTGCATTGTACAGTGATTGCGATTATTCTCAGTTATTCACATGAATCTGAATCGCTCAAATACGGATCATATTGAATCGTTTGATGTAATGTATATCTGAAGGAATTTGGATGGTTCCGAATCGCCAATATTCGGACGAATTTCTCTTTTGGTCTGAACCAAATTGCACATTCCTGCCCATCCTCACTACATCGACAAGGGGGACTGAGCGGTATCTGACATATGTGATTTTTGGTTAATATTGTCATTTTTCAAGCTCCTCCTTCGATTCTCGCCGTGTCAGAGCGTTTCCATGTAATGTTCTATAACTAATAAAGTACTGCTGCTCCGCGAGAATAATCAGCCCTTGTTATTCCAGACAAAAAACACGGCCACGTGATCCCTCGTTACTTTCTTCTTTTCCATTTCTGTTTTCTGTGGTGGCGACACAGGCATTCGCCCGAGGCACCAGCTGAGGAGGAATTTAAAGCCGTGCTTCACCGTGGACTTCCCTTACTCTGTGAATGCGGCTTTACCGTATCTCTCACCGACACAGGCCAACACCAGCGCGCTTTAATTAATAATAAAAAAAAACAGAATCGTCCGTTGGCTCTGCAAAAAGATTTTTAAACCGGTAAAACTAAAGACAAATTCCCTGAATGTCAACGGCCGCGGAACCTGGAAACTACGTCAGGGTATGGTGGCCAGGCCTTTTTCCCCTCTTAAATTACCGCAGGCAGGGCAGCCATCAGGAGGTGACAACCCATGATATGTTCAGGGACCCAGTGGCTCCACGAGGCCCAGGCCAATACCTGTTCAGATTGTCTAAGTGCCACAGACACCCAGGACTGGCACACCAAAATATCACCAAATTTCCCGGTGGGCCGAGGTATCAGGGGATGTTATCGTCACTCTGACTCATCACTGAGGGATCGATTAGTAGGGTCTGCACCAGGTTGAGGAGCAGACCAAAGCTCTCCCATGAGGGAAAACATTTTATCTCCTTACTGGAGGGGAAGAGTTTATTGAAATGGGCAGCTGATAGAAGGGGCCCCCGAACAATGGTTTAATAAGGGGCCCCAAATATTTTCACGGCAGCCCTGACCACAGGATTTCTTTAAAAGGACACTCTGAATCAATGAAGTGGTCAGGATGCGAGGAGTGCTCCCCCTTAGGCTAGGGTCAGACTAACGCATTTTTCACGTTGTCCGTGAAAATGTGCGTTCGAAGAATGGATGTATTTTTTCCCGGAATACGCAATAGCGGTCATACTATGCACAGTTTCATCCGTGATTTTGTACGGATCATCAATAAAACACTTCTTGCATCTGGACGTTATGTTGGCCGGACATTAGCAGTGTCTGACGTCTCCTAATCACGCACACACACCGCTAGTGGACGCAGCGCACTCTGTACGTCAGTACTAGTGGTTTAACGTTCTCGAAAAAATGCGTTCATTTTCCACTTGCGTTGCGCAGCCGGACTTTTGTGCGACCGTACTTCGTATATTGGCCGTCATTGCCCGGCATCTGCTGCTAGCACGGCCGTGATTAAATGCGCCAGAACGCGCGTTCGCACTGCCTCAGTCTGACCCTAGCCTTATCCCACCTCACAGATCTGGTAAAACCACCAGGTGAAGCAGAGGAGTTTCCTCCACCCCAACCAGCATCACCAGCAGCTGGGATTTCGAATTTCCCAGCTGCCGATCACTAGTGATGTCACACACAGAGAGCGGGCGACGTCACCCTCTGAGACCAATCGCTGTAGCGAGCATTCCCAGACAGGCAGCGATGGATCAGATCAGTGCATGCGCGTGCAGCTCCGACCGATCGCTCTGCGCAGGTGCTGCAGAACTTGCGTACGTAAAGTCCTGTAGCGGTAAACAATTTGCTGTTCCTATGTTACGCAAGTTATGTAGGAGCAGAAATTACGCAGAAAAGCTTCAGGGACTTCTGGGTTCAGGAATCCCTGAGACGAAGAGGAGGAGCAGCGCGCGCGAGGGAGAGAAGACACCCACACACCCTGAATATATGGAGGAACCCCTAAAAAGACACCCGCACACCCTGAATATATGGAGGAACCCCTAAAAAGACACCCACACACCCTGAATATATGGAGGAGGCCCTAAAAAAGACACCCCCACCCTGAATATATGGAGGAACCCCTAAAAAAGACACCCCCACCCTGAATATATGGAGGAACCCCTAAAAAGACACCCGCACACCCTGAATATATGGAGGAACCCCTAAAAAGACACCCGCACACCCTGAATATATGGAGGAACCCCTAAAAAGACACCCACACACCCTGAATATATGGAGGAGGCCCTAAAAGACCCCCCCCCTGAATATATGGAGGAACCCCTAAAAAAGACACCCCCACCCTGAATATATGGAGGAACCCCTAAAAAGACACCGCACACCCTGAATATATGGAGGAACCCCTAAAAAGAACACCCACAAACCCCGAATATATGGAGGAGCCCCTAAAAAGACACCCACACACCCTAAATACATGGAGGAGCCCCTAAAAAGACACCCACACACCCTGAATATATGGAGGACCCCTAAAAAGACACCACAAACCCCGAATATATGGAGGAGCCCCTAAAAAGACACCCACACACCCTAAATACATGAGGAGCCCCTAAAAAGACACCCACACACCCTGAATATATGGAGGAACCCCTAAAAAGACACCCGTACACCCTGAATATATGGAGGTACCCCTAAAAAGACACCCATACACCCTAAATATATAGAGGAACCCCTAAAAAGACACCCACACACCCTGAATATATGGAGGAACCCCTAAAAAGACACCCGCACACCTGAATATATGGAGGACCCCTAAAAAACACACCCGCACACCCTGAATATATGGAGGAACCCCTAAAAAGACACCCGCACACCCTGAATATATGGAGGAACCCCTAAAAAGACACCCACACACCCTGAATATAGAGGAACCCCTAAAAAGACACCCACACACCCTGAATATATGGAGGAACCCTTAAAAGACACCCACACACCCTGAATATATGGAGGAACCCCTAAAAAGACACCCGCACACCCTGAATATATGGAGGACCCCTAAAAACACACCCACCACACCCTGAATATATGGAGGAACCCCTAAAAAGACACCCCACACCCTGAATATATGAGGAACCCCTAAAAAAGACACCCACACACCTGAATATATGGAGGAACCCCTAAAAAGACACCCGCACACCCTGAATATATGGAGGACCCCTAAAAAGACACCCACAAACCCCGAATATATGGAGGAGCCCCTAAAAAGACACCCACACACCCTGAATATATGGAGGTACCCCTAAAAAGACACCCATACACCCTAAATATATAGAGGAACCCCTAAAAATACACCCACACACCCTGAATAGGGAATCTTTCATCTGGCAACAAACAGAGTGCTGCCATCCAGAGCCCCGATCCCATTACTGGATGTCCATATGGTGTCGGGCCCAAGAATGAGAATTTTTGCTTTTAAATCCCCTAGTTGTATTTGGGGAATGAGGGAGAGGAGTGAGGGCTTTGAATATAATGCACTGTCAGTCCAGTAATGGTGTCGCGGCTCTGGATGGCAGCACTGGGTTTGTTGCCAGTTTCTTCTACGCATGACACGGGTCGACCTTGGAGATCTCAGGTCAGCAGCACAGTCAGACTGACTGGTGCAAAGGTTCCTCACCATCTGTAATTTGAGCTAAACAGGCTCAGGGAAAGTCGTGCAGGAGGATCTAATCCCCGAGACGAGCATTTCAGGTGCTTCCGCCTGCTGCGCCAGATTAATGCAGCGTGTTTAACAATATCCCACATTTTTATGCAACATGCAGGGATCATAGACACGATGTGTCGCCGCACATTTGTACGTCCGTTAAAGCATTTAATTATGACCAATGGAGCCCCACACACGAAGTACATCCGCACAGAACTGCGTACGCGTAACGGACGCGGCAAACGGACGCAGGTTAGGCAAGAACGTAAATCCGCTAGAACGGACGCACAGAGTGCGTTGCGTCCGCAACGTCTGCGTAGCTTTGTGTGTGAGTGATGGAACGTAGTCAGAAGGGCTGCATTTTTGACGTCCAGCATTTTTGACGGACAAAATTTTTTCATATTAATTTATTTTCCCTTCTACATCCGTCAAAAAAAAAGTCAGTCACAAAAACAGACCGTGTGGCCACTACCTTGTCAGTCAGAATGCGCTCGTCTGACAGGGGCCTTAGAAAGGTCAGCGAACTCCTGTCCCGACTGCAACCTTGACCTTTGGCCAGCAGGTCAGGGGATAAACTACGTGATAAAGCTTCCCTGATTTAACCCCTCACCTGCTAGCTGTGGGTAGGAGAACGTAGGGTAGGGAGCAGGTGCGATGCCAAGCAGCCCACCCGCTCTGATTTCCATTCCGGTGCCACGCACCCACACATTGTACTCGCAGGTGCGCTGGCAGGAAGCGAAACACACAAACAAAACTCGATGCTTTGCAATTTGTTTTTCTTGCTTTTCTTGCTTTTGTGTCTTTTACTTGATACATGTTTCTGCCCCCAAAAAACAAACGCTCGTCTCTTGTACATTGTGTTTCTTTCTCTTTACGGCACCACAAGGGACGCAGCCAACGGCGACTCCATCCGATAGAGTATTTGTGCATTTTTACACACCTCCCAGGTGTCCCTATATATGTCCTTATTATGGGCTCAAAAGCCGCCCCGCCCCCCCCACCATTAAAGAGCATGTTTAAAGGAACACTCTACTAAACAGTGACCTCCTCGTTTATAATTTCTCCAGATACTGACGAATGCATCTGACGTTTTTAAAAAAAAAATTTTGCTCTTTTCTTCATAAAACTTACTTTTATGTGTTTTTTTTTTTTCTTCCTTCACCCCGTCATCCTAAAATTGGAAGTCCCTGGAGCCTTTTGCGTGCAAAAGGCTCGTGCGTTGCTCGGACGCTGAGGACCAACCATCTGGCCGCTCCGACTCATCCGTGGCCAAATTTAGCTTAGTTCAATTTTGGTTGCGGCCGAATTGGAGACGCATAGGGGTCCAGATTTCGTTATCATACAAAGTTTGCTGCCGTCCTCAGGCCCAGGGTTGGTCCCAGCAGCCTCGATAGTCCAAATCCCATCAGCCTAGTGACAGCTGTGTGAGTAGAGGAAACTCCTCTGCTTCACACAGGTGTCCCAGGTGATCCAGAGGAAAGGAGGACTACAGGAAGGGGGAAAAGGCTCAACTCACTCTGACCACTTTATCTTTTTTTTGTGATCAACGTGAGGGATCCTCTACTCATCCTGGCCACTTTCTTGTTTTAAAGTGGTCAGAATGTGAGGAGTGCGCCCCCACTCGCTGCCCCCATCTGGTTTTATCTCTGGGTGAAGTAGTTGAGTGCCCCCCCACCCAGAATCACCGGCAGCTAAGGACTTTCCCGGCTGCCGGTCGCCAGATCGGTCGCTAGTGATGTCACACACAGAGCGCGGCCGACGTCACCCTCCGAGACCAAGGCGAGATCTGTGCATGCGCGTGCAGCACTGACCCATCGCTCTGCGAGGGGCTGCGGAACTTGCGTACGTAAATTGCACCAGTCCCATAGCGTTGCGTAATTTGCGTTTCCTGTGCTACGCATGTTGCATAAGAGCGTCAATTGCACAGAGAATTATTTAAGGGCAAAAAAAGGGAACTCGATCCCTTTAAAACCTGCGGCGTCAATGCTTCTTTTAGCTGGAGATTCTGATTCCAAGCAGAGGAGAGTCCCAGAACCAGCCCGTCTTGCCAACAAACATGACAGTTGGTAGGCTTGTGCACCGATTTTTTTTTCGGTTCGATTCGATTTTTCGGATGTTTAAACTTTTAGATTCGGCTCGTTTCGACCGATTTCTGTTTCAATTCGGTTCGGCTCGACTCGGTTTTCGTGTACATTTTTTTTTCCGAATATCGACCATTTTTCGTATTTTCGTGTCACTTTACTCGTTTTTTGTATCGACTTTTCGTGATTTCGGAAATTTTCGTTTTTTCGGAACGTCTGTTTCCACTCGTTTCAAAGCAATAAATTTCGATTTGACACATTTCAAGTCCATTCGAAAATTCCGAAAATATTTCGTTTCGGCTCGGAAAACTTTTCGGATCTGCCATTTTCGGATCTAAAAATTTTTCGGAAAATCGGCCGCATCCGAAAACACGAATCGGGAAATTTCGTGAAAATTACGAAACCCGAAACGCACATCCCTAACAGTTGGAAGACCAGCCTCGTTCATCAACAACTCCCTGGAGATTGTGACTGAGGGGAGGGTTGTGCATTCCTTGGTGTTTTTTTTTTTTTATATGTGCAGCTCTTGCATTCACCAAATAAGTAGAGAGAGACACAAAAAACAGTCAATCCCCATGAGAGCCGCAACATAGCGCCCCCAGTGGCCGGGGTCTCTAATCAGGACAGAGCTGGCGTCAATCTGGACAGGGGAGCATTCTGCAGTCCCAAGACAAATATAAGGGGTTATTCAGAGAGAATCGATCTGGCCCCAAAATGTAAACGGACACTGAAATTCAGCGTACAGTGACATTTCGGGGCCATTCGGCTATTCAGAGAGCAGGCAGTTCACCAAATTTTGCCGAATTGCCTGCACGTACGGTGCCTGTTCGGCGGCAGTGAAATCCCCCATAGAGAAGCAATGGTTAATCTATTCACAGACACCGAACAGCAGAGAAAAGTCACCGAAATGCCCTGCTGTTCGGTGTTTTCATTCGGCAGGTTTATTCAGGCGAATCCCATAGGCTTCAATGTTAAAAATATTCCCGTTTTTTTTAACCAATATATAATAAACCGTTTATTATTTTAATATGCAGTAAAAAGTCTCTTTATTTATAGATTTTTTTTAGGATCGTTTAGTCATTTTTTCGGTTTTTTTTTTCCAGTTTTCTTTTTCATTAGCGTTTTTTCTTATTTCTGTATCAGACCTTTTTATTATCATTCATAGGATCTTATATGTAAATTCCAGGCATTTTCGTTCAGTAGTTTTTTTGCAAACAGCGTTTCCATTCTGACACTTTCACGCACACTGTTTTTTTTTTTGTTGTTTTTTTTACCCCATTCATCACTTGTCGGCTTTTTCTGGCGGCTGCTCTGCGCTATGATCGGCGGCTTTTTCCGTGTGGTTTTTGCGGCAGTTTGCGGTGGGTGTTCGTCGGGTGTTTGGTGGGTTTGAGGCGGGTTCTCCCTGCACTCCGTAGGCCCCGCGGTGAATGCTGAATACACCGCAGGGTGGGGAACTTTGATTCCCCGAAGTGCAGGGAAGCGCGGGGAACGAGAGAGCACCGATATATTGCCGACATTTCATTGCTCTCTGAATAACCCTCAGAGTATGCATGTGTTTCTAATTTACATAAAGTATCTGTCGTAAAATATAGAACACACAGAAATACAGAAACCGCATCCTGCTAACCGAGCCGCCACTAGGCCTGAAATATCGAACCAAACGGTAACCGTCACATAAAGGTACACGGCGTATAAACACGTAACGGAATCACTTCATTATAACCTGCTTTTAATATTACGAGAGCGCTAATAATAGTGATGGACAGAACGCTCAGAAGTAGATGCAGCCAAGGCAAAGCGAGCGGAAAAAAATCCAAGTTCTGGCTGAGAGTAGAGGGCAATGTGTTTGCGTTTCTCTAGTGTTTATATCTCTGGGCTTTCCTCATCAGATAATTGCCCTATCATCCCAAAATAAAGTGCGGCGACGGCTGCTGGAATGTGTTTTGGAAGGTTTTAATGATGTAATAAAGTCGATAAATGGTGTTACAGTATCGGGCCAATTAATTATGACACATCTGTATAATTATAGCAGGATGACCTCAGTTCCCCGGGCCGTCCCTACGCTGTGCTCAGGCCTGTTCCCAAAACGTTGTCACACGTTTAATGGGTGCTGGACAGCGCCTGGTCCCGGGTACGTGGCTTCGGGGTGAATCAGAATCGCTGAGCTGCCTCCGATCCTCCCACGCTAAGTCACCGCTCGGTTATTTGGGTACAGGAGCTGAAATACAAAGTGTACGTGCATTGAAACAGATTGTGAAATACCTGCTAACGCACGTGTACACATTAACGTACACAAAACACCAGGACTCGCTGGACATCGACAACATAAACAAGGCTCTGCCATGGATTGTTTATTGCTTTTAATGCTAATGTTAATGCTGGATTTACACTATCCAAGTGGCCACATGCACTTTAATTTAGGGGTGTACAGTGTCTTTTAAGGGGCTCCTCCCTATATTCAGGGTGTGCTTGTGTCTATTTAGGGGTTCCTCCATATATTCAGGGTGTGCGGGTGTCTTTTTAGGGGCTTCTCCATATATTCAGGGTGTGCGGGTGTCTATTTAGGGGCTCCTCCATATATTCAGGGTGTGCTTGTGTCTATTTAGGGGTTCCTCCATATATTCAGGGTGTGCTTGTGTCTATTTAGGGGCTCCTCCATATATTCGGGTTGTGCTGGTGTCTATTTAGGAGCTCCTCCATATATTCAGGGTGTGCGGGTGTCTATTTAGGGGCTTCTCCATATATTCGGGGTGTGTGGGTGTCTATTTAGGGGCTCCTCCATATATTCAGGGTGTGCGGGTGTCTATTTAGGGCTTCCTCCATATATTCAGGGTGTGCTTGTGTCTATTTAGGGGCTTCTCCATATATTCGGGGTGTGTGGGTGTCTATTTAGGGGCTTCTCCATATATTCAGGGTGTGTGGGTGTCTTTTTAGGGGCTCCTCCATATATTCAGGGTGTGGGGTGTCTATTTAGGGGCTTCTCCATATATTCGGGGGTGGTGGGTGTCTTTTTAGGGGCTCCTCCATATATTCAGGGTGTGTGGGTGTCTTTTTATGGGTTCCTCCATATATTCAGGGTGTGTGGGTGTCTATTTAGGGGCTTCTCCATATATTCAGGGTGTGTGGGTGTCTTTTTAGGGGATTCTCCCTATATTCGGGTATGCGGGTGTCTTTTTAGTGGCTTCTCCCTATATTCAGGGTGTGCTGGAGTCTATTTAGGGGCTTCTCCCTATATTCGGGGTGTGCGGGTGTCTATTTAGGGGCTTCTCCATATATTCAGGGTGTGTGGGTGTCTATTTAGGGGATTCTCCCTATATTCAGGGTGTGCGGGTGTCTTTTTAGTGGCTTCTCCCTATATTCAGGGTGTGCTGGAGTCTATTTAGGGGCTTCTCCCTATATTCAGGGTGTGCTTGTGTCTATTTAGGGGCTCCTCCATATATTCAGGGTGTGCTTGTGTCTATTTAGGGGCTCCTCCATATATTCGGGGTGTGCTGGTGTCTATTTAGGAGCTCCTCCATATATTCAGGGTGTGCTTGTGTCTATTTAGGGGCTTCTCCATATATTCAGGGTGTGCGGGTGTCTATTTAGGGGCTTCTCCATATATTCGGGGTGTGTGGGTGTCTATTTAGGGGCTCCTCCATATATTCAGGGTGTGTGGGTGTCTATTTAGGGGCTTCTCCATATATTCGGGGTGTGTGGGTGTCTATTTAGGGGCTTCTCCATATATTCAGGGTGTGTGGGTGTCTTTTTAGGGGATTCTCCCTATATTCGGGGTATGCGGGTGTCTTTTTACTGGCTTCTCCCTATATTCAGGGTGTGCTGGAGTCTATTTAGGGGTTTCTCCCTATATTCGGGCTGTGCGGGTGTCTATTTAGGGGCTTCTCCATATATTCAGGGTGTGTGGGTGTCTATTTAGGGGATTCTCCCTATATTCAGGGTGTGCGGGTGTCTTTTTAGTGGCTTCTCCCTATATTCAGGGTGTGCTGGAGTCTATTTAGGGGCTTCTCCCTATATTCGGGGTGTGCTGGAGTCTATTTAGGGGCTTCTCCCTATATTCGGGGTGTGCGGGTGTCTATTTAGGGGCTTCTCCCTATATTCGGGGTGTGCGGGTGTCTATTTAGGGGCTTCTCCCTATATTCGGGGTGTGCGGGTGTCTATTTAGGGGCTTCTCCCTATATTCGGGGTGTGCGGGTGTCTATTTAGGGGCTTCTCCCTATATTCGGGGTGTGCGGGTGTCTATTTAGGGGCTTCTCCCTATATTCGGGTATGCGGGTGTCTATTTAGGGGCTTCTCCCTATATTCGGGTATGCGGGTGTCTATTTAGGGGCTTCTCCCTATATTCGGGTATGCGGGTGTCTATTTAGGGGTTTCTCCCTATATTCGGGTATGCGGGTGTCTATTTAGGGGCTTCTCCCTATATTCGGGTATGCGGGTGTCTATTTAGGGGTTTCTCCCTATATTCGGGGTGTGCAGGTGTCTATTTAGGGGCTTCTCCCTATATTCGGGGTGTGCAGGTGTATAACAGAGCTGCACAGCAATAAAACTCTCAGCCATGAGTTTCTGAACTACAATAAATCTCGTTGGAAAGCGCTCACTGTAAATAAGATACTTGTTTTATTGACATAAATGGCCCCAATAAATCATGAAGTCGTTTATAGAGTCTGGGAATTGCCTGGTTTCTGGCTCCGCCTCCAGCGACATTGCCTAAATTACATATGATCATCTGGTCGCTCCTTTTTATATCTACGCGTGTAAGCTTTAGTCTGACACTTTGTTATCTCATGTTACAATGTATACGTCTGCAATACACTGCAATGTATCTTCAAACGCGTTATTTTCTTTTTTTTTTTTTTTTTCTCGCTGAATAACGTCGCACGTTTTCCCGCGAAATCCAGGATTTTAAGCAAAGGAAAGCAGAGCGCTCTGCATTAAAACATGTAAGCACCTCGCGACGTGGGACGCCATGCAGCTGTGTTACTCAATGGAATGTCACCTTTCCGCATGCCATCCGGTGACTGTCAGATCGGCGCCCAGGCCGCTCTCCCGTACGCAGCGAGTCCCTGGATTCCTCGTCTCCACAACAATCAGTAGCGCAGGTGGGGCGCCCAGGGTGGATCTGCAGCACATCCGTACACAGGGATCCGGGATTACTATCACTCCCTAATTAAACGAGTAAATATTTGTCCACGCGAAGGGTGTGTGCAGCAAGGAGAAAAAAAATGGACGCACGTGTGTCATGCATCCCCGTGTAATTGTCGTGGGCTCATCGAGTACTTTATTTTCAGGGCATTTTTTGCGCGTGTAGGGCTGCGATTTGTCATGTCTCCAGCCTCTGATTCCTTCAAATATCGCAAACGATTCAGCGGGTTTAACACGAGTGCAATGTCATACCTGCCAAGTGTCCCTATTTTAGAGTGACAGTCCTTATTTTAGACACCTCAGTCCCCTTTTTCAGGGATTCCCGGGTTTGCATGGACCTGCCAAGTCACACGATACCTGAGTGTGACACCAAGGTCTCCCTCAGTCCTCCCCATCACCTGGCAGTCCTAGGCTGTCACCCGGTTTTCGACGCACCACCAGCTCTTGTGTCATGGCGTCGTGTAAATACTTAAAAACAGGTCTTTGGGAGTCCATGCAGAAGCATTAATATAGCGCTTGGGTATGAGCAGCATTGCACGGCCCGGCAGCCGGTCAGGAGCCAGACCCCCACCATCTGGCAGGTGTGTGTCTAGGCGTATAACAGAGCTGCACATCACTAAAATACTAGAAAAAAAGCAATAAAATAATAATAATTAAAAAAACTATAACGTAATAATATTTATATAGCAATAATAATATAAAAATAATATCAAAAAGCATTAATAGTATTAAAAGCTTTAAAATAATAATCTTTAAAAAGCAATAAATAATAATTAAAAACTATAACGTAATAATATTTAAAAAGCAATAGCAATATATATTTTTTTAAATAATATTAAAAAACTATTTTAATATTAAAAACTGTAAAATAATATTTAGAAAGCAATAAAATAATAATATTAATATTAAAGAAATAATTTTAAAAAAGCTATGAAATATTTGCAAAAATCAATATAATAATAATATTTAAAAAGCAGTAATAATACAGAAAACCTAAAATTAAAAAACAGTAATAATATTAAAAGCTATAAAATAATAATCTTTAAAAAGCAATAAAATAATAATAATTAAAAAAGACTATAAGATAATAATATTTTAAAAGCAATCGTAATATAATTTTTTTATTAATATTAAAAAACAATAATAATATTAAAAGCTATAAAATAATAATCTAGTAAAATCAATAAATAGTAATTTTAATATTAAACAAACAATATTAAAAAGCAATAAAATAAAAATATTTAAAAAGCGATAAAATAATATTTAAAAAGCAGTAATAATGCAGAGAACTGAAAATAATATTAAAAACATTAATAATATGAAAAGCTATAAAATAATCTTTAAAAAGCAATAAAATAATAATAATTAAAAAACTATAAAGTAGTAATATTTTAAAAGCAATAGTAATATACATTTTTTAAATAATATTAAAAACAATAATAATATTAAAAGCTATAAAATAATAATATATTAAAATCAATAAATAATTATTTTAATATTAAACAAACAATATTAAAAAGCAATAAAATAAAAATATTTAAAAAGCGATAAAATAATATTTAAAAAGCAGTAATAATGATGAAAACTAAAAATAATATTAAAAAATATTAATAATATGAAAAGCTATAAAATAATTTTTAAAAAGCAATAAAAGAATAATAATTAGAAAAACTATAAAGTAATAATATTTTAAAAGCAATAGTAATATACATTTTTTAAATAATATTAAAAACAATAATAATATTAAAAGCTATAAAATAATAATATATTAAAATCAATAAATAATTATTTTAATATTAAACAAACAATATTAAAAAGCAATAAAATAAAAATATTTAAAAAGCGATAAAATAATATTTAAAAAGCAGTAATAATGCAGAAAACTAAAAATAATATTAAAAAACATTAATTATATGAAAAGTTATAAAATAATCAGTAAAAAGCAATAAAATAATAATAATTAAAAAAACTTAAATAATATTTTAAAAGCAATAGTAATGTACATTATTTAAATAATATTAAAAACAGTAATAATATTAAAAGCTATAAAATAATAATATTTTAAAAGCAGTAAAATAATAATATTAATATTAAAGAAACAATAATATTAAAAAAGCTATAAAATAATATGTAAAAAGCAATAAAATAATAACATTAAATAAAAAGCAATAAATAATTATAATATTGTTGCTAGAAAATGCTCGCTTTAAGATAATTGCCCTGGTTTTAAATGACATATTTATTGACAGAAAAAATATTTCATAAGTCTCGACGTAATCTAAAATGCGTGGAAATTGCCGTTTCTCTGGCCCCGCCTCCAGCGCAGCTCACTAATAGCCTAGTGTTTCTCCCTGAGCATCCGGGAAGCCAGGAGGTGCGCGGTTATATATTTTTAACAACCTGATCCTTATTACAGGGCGTGAATACAGAGATCGGCGCTATACAGCGAGGCTGGGATACGTGTTTCAAATATTAAAAAGCCGTGCTGAGCTATGCACGTCTAGACACTTCCATTTAAATCTCACGTCTAGCGCAGGAAGTCGTTCCGGCGCGGCGTTTAACCCTGCAGGCGCTGAAGAGGTTAAATGAATATGTGTATACGGTGAGGGGAAAAAGCGATGAGTAATATATTTTTGGAGTAGTATAAAAACACATTAACGCAGGAGACAGACATATATTGCTTTGGCTCTCCTGACTCACCCCGGCTATATTTAGCCGGGGGGGGGGACATGGCGTGGAACGCGCTGGCGGAGCGGCCAGCCAATTATTGACACATACTTCTGCGTCCTCGATACGTATTATTTATTTATTTTTTACTTCTCTTCCTCCTCCTTTGCCACCAGATGGATGTGAAAATCCATGTCACAGCGTCTGGCAGGCGGCGCGCGCGGAAAGCAGAGACTTAGCAATCACCGGTGGGTCCCCACGAGTCGACGGGCGGCTTGATGCAAATTATGACATACTGGAAAGAGAAAAAAAACGCGTCTGTATCAGAAACGCCAAGCGGCAGCAGACATGACGTGGGGATATTGTGAATACTGAGACGGAATAGGTGCTTCTGGTAGCGCTGCACATTAAAGCGGGTCACTGGCGTGCGCATGGGGTGTGCTTGGTGTGCCCAGGCACACCCTGATGTTGGGTGAAGAGGTCCTCTTCCTACGTTGACATTTTAGGCTGGGGTCAGACCAGCGCACTTTTAACGTGCGTTCTGGCGCACTTAATCACGGCCGCACTAGCAGCAGATGACGGGCAATGACGGCCAATATACGATGTACGGCCGCACAAAAGTCCGGCCGTGCAACGCAAGTGGAATTTGAACGCATTTTTCTGAGAACGTTGAACCGCTAGTACTGACGTACAGAGTGTGCAGCTGCGGCATAGCGGCGTGTTTGCGTGATTAGGAGATGTCAGACACTGCTAATGTCCAGCCTACATAATGTCCAGACGCAAAAAGAGTTTTATTGACGATCCGTACAAAATCACGCCCGAAAATGCGCGTCGTCTGACCGTTTTTGTGCATTCCGTGAAAAAATACGTCAATGCGTTCGGACACACTTTTTCACGTTCGCGGGGAAAAATGCTTTCGTCTGACCCTAGCCTTAGACGTCCCTTATCTATTTCATGATAAATAACATAAAAAGTGACATTATCTCTGATTACAGCTGGTTATTTCTAATGAAACATGTGCATTTTGTACACACCCTATTGTAACAGGCTGCGCGCGCCAGTGACTGCACACCCTAACGTAACGGGCTGCGCATGCCAGTGACTGCACACCCTAATGTAACGGGCTGCGCGTGCCAGTGACTGCACACCCTAACATAACGACTGCGCGCCAGTGACTGCACACCCTAACGTAACGGGCTGCGCGCACCAGTGACTGCACACCCCAACGTAACGGGCTGCGCGCGCCAGTGACTGCACACCCTAACGTAACGGGCTGCGCGCGCCAGTGACTGCACACCCTAACGTAATGGGCTGCGCGCGCCAGTGACTGCACACCCTAACGTAACGGGCTGTGCGCGCCAGTGACTGCACACCCTAACGTAACGGGCTGCGCAGCCAATGACTGCACACCCTAACGTAACGGGCTGCGCGCGCCAGTGACTGCACACCCTAACGTAACACGCTGCGCAGCCAGTGACTGCACACCCTAACGTAACGGGCTGCGCACGCCAGTAACAGCACACCCTATTGTAACGGGCTACACACGCCAGTGACCGCACACCCTATTATAACGGGCTGCGCACGCCAGTGACAGCACACCCTATTGTAACGGGCTACGCACGCCAGTGACTACACACCCTAACATAACGGGCTGCGCACGCCAGTGACTGCACACCCTATTGTAATGGGCTGCGCATGCCAGTGATTGCACACCCTAACGTAACGGGCTGCGCACGCCAGTGACTGCACACCCTTTTGTAACGGGCTTCGCACCAGTGGTCACTGATATGCTGAAACAAAAATGTAATTGTACCGTAAAACAAAAATTCCAGGTCTATACAGGTTCTAACGCTCTCTGGTATCAATTAGGGATGAGCCGAACACTCCCCGAGTTCGGTTCGAGCCCGAACCCGAACTTCCCATTTGTTCGGGACCGAACCCGAACCCCCATGCAAGTCAATGGGGCTGTAAATTCGGTTTTTTGGAGTGCCCTCCAAGAGGGCATATATGCTACATATTTGCCATAAAAGGTGTATGGGGGTCCGGGTAGTGCCCTGGGGGACAGGAAACAAGGACAAAAAGTTTTTAAAAAAAAGTTTTTAAAGGGATAGTGAGTTTTCCATGAAATAAGGGTTAAAAATAAAAACAAAAAATTCCTTCAAATATCGTGCCTAGGAGGTCCCCATAACCTGCCCGTGAAGTGGCGGATTTGTAGGATGTATAGAAACACTTAAAAACCAAAAAATGACATTTCAAATGACGATAAATGCTTTTCCTTTAATCTATCCATAAACAACTGCTTGGGGCGGCAGTCTGTATGAAAAGAGGAGACATTTTCGGACACGCAGAAAAAGTTTACAGATTTTTTGGCGGTGAAAAGCAGGAGAATGGAAACTTCTAGACCAACAAGCCGATTTGGAAAGTGAGATAAATGATACACATTAGTTTTTAATTCAATATCTAATAAACCGTTGCTTATAATATTCTGCAGTAAAGAGTCTCTTTATTTCTAGATTTTTTAGTATTTTTTTAAGCATTTTCTATACTTTTTTCAAAATTTCCTTTTTGTTTCCAACCCGAACCGAACACGCCCAAAAAGTTCGAAATTCGCGAACTTTCGAACTGCCAAAGTTCGGGTCGAACTCCGAACCGTCCGAACCCGAACAGCTCATCCCTAGTATCAATATGGAGCGCGTAAACACCAGAGCCGCCACCTATTGGCTCGATGCGTATTCGTATCCACTGGTAGACCTGAATTCATTGTTTCTGTTGCATTTGGGGTCCTTGACCAACCGTCAAGACCAAAAATCCACAGCACGACAGAAAAGTGTGAAACAAGATTGTGACAAGATTGTGGCTGGATACAGAGGCAGAGCCTGGAAATAATATTATATAAGGCTCTATGAATAACAATAAAAAGGTCTGTTACAGAATTTATTTTTCTTTAAAAAAAAGTCATTTAGAAAAAAATGTGAATCAAAAATTTTGCTTAAAAAATCCAGAAAAAAATGCCTAAAAAATTCTAAGAAATAAACTCATAAAAATACTTTTTGCTGCAAATGAAAAGAATAAACGGTTGAATACATTTTTTTTTTACAAACGGGGAAATTATTATGTATTAAAACCTATGGGATTCGCCTGATTAAGGCTAAGGTCAGACGTAACGCATTTTTCGCGTCGTTCGTGAAAAAGTGCGTTCGAACGAATGGACGTATTTTTTCACGGAATACGCGATAGCGGTCATACGATGCGCATTTCCGTCCGTGACTTTATACGGATCATCAATAAAACTCTTTTTGCGTCTGGACGTTATGTTGGCCGGACATTAGCAGCGTCTGACGTCTCCTAATCACGCACACACGCCACTATGCCGCAGCTGCGCACTCTGTACTTCAGTAATAGCGGTATCACGTTCACGAAAAAATGCGTTTGTTTGCCGCTTGCGTTGTGCGGCTGAACTTTTGTGCGGCCGTACTATGTATATTGCCCGTCATTGGCCGTCATTTGCTGCTACTACGGTCGTGATAAAGTGCGGCTGCACGCGCGTTCGCACTGCGTTCGTCTGACCCCAGCCTAAACCTGTTGAATGAAACCACTGAAAATCAGGGCATTTCACTGACATTTTTCTGCTGTTCGGTGTCTGTTAATAGATTAACCATTGCTCCTCTGGAGGATTTCACTGCCGTCGAACAGGCACCGTATTTCACTGGCAATTCGCCAATGTTTGGCGAATTTGCAGCTTTTTGAATAACTGAAAGGCCACGAAATTGCACCATACGGGGAAATTCACCGTTCGGTGCAATTCGGTGGCTAGTTCGGCTCTCGTTGAATAACCCATTAAGAAGATGCCACTGCGAGATGTCTGGAAGAAAAGCACTGGTACCTACCGAAAAATCTATTTCCCGTCCTGCAGGATGCTTAAAGATCGCTTGTTGTTACTAAGGCTAGGGTCAGACGAACGCAGTGCGAACGCGCGTGCAGCCGCACTTTATCACGGCCGTAGTAGCAGCAAATGACGGCCAATGATGGGCAATATACGAAGTACGGCCGCACGAACGTTCGACTGGGCAACGCAAGCGGCAAACGAACGCATTTTTTCTAGAACGTCAAACCGCTAGTACGGACGTACAGAGTGCGCTGCGTCCGCTAGAGGCGTGTGTGCGTGATTAGGAGATGTCAGACTTTGCACACGTGCGGCCAACATAACGTCCAGACGCAAAAAGTGTTTTATTGATGATCCGTACAAAATCACGGACGAAAATGCGCATCGTATGACCGCTATCGCGTATTCCGTGAAAAAATACGTCCATTCGTTCGAACGCACTTTTTCACGAACGACGCGAAAAATGCATTCGTCTGACCCTAGCCTAAATGGAACACGTATGCTTTCATATTTAGTTTATGCGTGTTTAGAGACGCACTCTTATTAAATTTTACCCCCTCCCCCGCTAATTGGGCAGATAATGCTGAGAGTGGAGATTTCGTTCTTTGGAGTTTTTCGGTGTTTAGGTTTCTGGATTAGAGGGTCACAAGCTGTAAATTCTTATAGTTAGTAAATAAGTAAACCGTTTCAGCTGCTAAAACACTTCTTTTACCAGTATAGAATTATTAAGGTGAACTTTAAAGGGGCACGCAATTTTTTTAAATTTATTTTATTTATAAAGGATTTTTACCAGGAAGGATACATTGAGATTTCTCTCATTTTCAGTATGTCCTGGGTGGCGAGTATGTACCGTTAGGTGCCCAAACCATTTCAGCTGCTAAAACACTTCTTTTACCAGAATAGAATAATTCAGGTGAACTTTAAAATGCAGATTTCAATGTGTAGGTGTCCAAGTCACACATCGATCAAAAGAGACACATTTATAGGATTATATCAGTTTGCTGTTCCCTTCCTAAGACAAGGGTTTCCTCCTCTATGTTGCTCTCCTGCTTGCATTCACATCACTGTATAGTTTGCTTGCCGACAGGCTCCTCAGGGGCGGAGACACCAGATGCCTGCATCCCTGTGCCTTCCTTTCATCTGTTACCGGTGAGGCTGCGTGGTGCAGGAGATGGGCCGCTGCTTTATAAATACTTTTTGTTCATACCTATACGATATTGCAGAAGGTATTAATGGTAAAGTATGTCTTTTTGCTGATGACACAAAGATTTGCAACAGGGTTGACGTTCCTGGAGGGATCAGCCAAATGACAAATGATTTAGGTAAACTAAACAAATGGTGGGAGTTGTGGCAATTGAGTTTTAATGTGGATAAGTGCAAGATAATGCACCTGGGACGTAAAAACCCAAGGGCTGAATATAGAATATTTGATACATCTGAGGGTTGGGATTTAGGGGTTATTATTTCAGAGGATCTAAGGGTAAGTAGTCAATGTAATAGAGCAGCAGGAAATGCTGGCAGAATGCTTGGAAATGCTGGCAGAATGCTTGGTTGTGTAGGGAGAGGTATTAGCAGTAGGAAAAGGGAAGTGCTCATGCCACTGTACAGAGCACTGGTGAGACCTCACTTGGAGTACTGTGTGCAGTACTGGAGACCGTATCTCCAGAAGGATATAGACATCTTAGAGAGAGTTCAGAGAAGGGCTACTAAAATGGTGTACGGCTTGAAGGAGAAAAGTTACCAGGAAAGGCTTAATGATCTTAACATGTACAGCTTGGAAAAAAGACGAGACAGAGGAGATATGATAGAAACATTTAAATACGTAAAGGGAATCCACAAGGTAGAGGAAGGGAGTATATTTAAAAGGAAACAAAATAGCAAAACAAGAGGACATAGTCTTAGATTAGAGGGGCAAAGGTTTAAAAGTAACATCAGGAAGCATTATTTTACTGAGAGGGTGGTGGATACATGGAACAGTCTTCCAGTTGAAGTGGTAGAGGCCAAAACAGTGATTGAATTTAAGCAGGCATGGGATAGGCATAAGGCTATCCTAAACAAAAGATAAATCCAGGTAAAGTATCCATGTAATTGGGCAGACTAGATGGGCCGAAAGGTTCTTATCTGCCGACATTTTTCTATGTTTCTATGTTTCTACCTTGTGTTTACAAAACAAGGAGCATTGTTCTTCCTTTGTTTGTAAATAAACGCATATCTAGCGTGAGCTTGTGCTGGACAGGTTCACGTTCCCTGCACTGTCCAATCACAGTACAGAGCTATCAGACCTTAAAGATCCATGTGATATCTCGTACCTGGACGCAAAGTGTCCCAAGTGTTGCCGCCTGGTTGTATGCAACATTCTAAATATAGAATAAGAACACATAAAGGGTTATTCGAAGAGCACCGAATTGCACCGAACCCTGAATTTCCCCATACGGTGCAATTTCGTGGCACTTCGGATATTCAGAGAGCTGTTAATTTGCCAAATATTGGTGATTTGACAGCGAAATACGGTGCAGTTTGCCACAGATCACCTCTTTCCGGCGTCAGTGAAATTGTACCATAGAGAAGTAATGGTTAATCTATTCAGAGAATGCACCGAAATGCACCAAAATGTCAGTGAAATGCTCTGATTTTCAGTGTCTTCATTCAACAGGTTTAAACAGGCGAATCCCATAGGTTTCAATGTAAAAAGAAATAATCATTTTTATATTCAACCTTTTATTCTTTTCAGTTTCAGTAAAAAGCCATTTTATTTAACATTTTTAAGAATTTCTTTTGGTATTTTCCATGAATTTTTTAGGGGAAATTTTCGATTCTCGTTTTTTTTCTAATGGCTTTTTTTTTTATTCTGTCGCAGATCTTTTTTTATTATTTTTGTTTTTATAGGACCTTTTTTTAATTATTTTCAAGCATTTTTATTGTTCTAAACACCATTTAAAGAATAGCAGAGTTCCATTTTTTTCCCCGCAGTTAGGCGACTTTTGGCGCTGAGCTCGGCGGTGTTCAGCGGGTTGATCGAACGGCGGCTTTCGGCGATCTTTTCGGATGCATTCGGAGCTCTGTTCGGCGGCGTGCAGCGGCACCAGGTACTGCGCACTCCGGGAACCCTGTGGGGAATAGTGAATTCACCACAGAGTCGACGAACTGGAATCGCCAAATCGCTCCGGTGAAAAAGCACCGAAATTTCCCTGAAATCCCCTGGATGACATCACAGGGTGACGCCATTGGCTTTGGGTGCTGCCGATTCCCAGCAGTATTGTTTGGTGCTCAGAGGGACCCTTTAGTACCGCGCTCGGCCATTTCTGGACTTTGTGCTTGTGACTCAGCGTGCATGTTTGTACTTGTCTTGTGTCCTGACTTGACTGACGTCGCTGCCTCCTGTTTGATTTTCTCTTTCTTTTACTCATATCTCGATTTTCGGCGCAGCTTGTGCTGCTCGAAGGGTGTCAGGGGTGCACGCCGGACCCCCAGGGGCTTCCCACGCGTGCAGCGCCGCTGCATTGGGTTAGCTGCAGGCAATGCAAAGGATCCTCAACGGCTCGTCCGCATTGCCTATTCATACATTGGACGTCTCTGTGGATCTATCGCAAAGAACAAAACCAGAACCGCGGCACAGGCGCTCGATATCAGGACTGTCCTGCTGATTCCGCGATGCCCGGGGGGTACAGGGGCAGCGCGGGGATTATTTACTAACCTGTGGATCCAAATATATGTGAAGAAAGTAAATAAAAATATCGAACTCACTAACTTTGGACTTAAATTTTTCACCAATTCCCAGCTCATTGTATGACTCCGCATGGGAAAAGCGACGCAAACCCCAGCTGCAGGCGGCGTGCAGCGCGACACGGGTTCACAGAGCTTCAAACATTCCTGACGGCGGATTCACTTATTGAACCTGAAACATGAGACTTCAGCCAGTACAGAAATTACACATATATGTACATATACAAATGGTTTTACAAACCTGCTCCAAATAATACAAACCACTGGAGAGGGAGTGTCGCTGGAGGCGGAGCCACGGGCCAGGCTATTCCCAGACTTTTTGGATGACGTCATGACATGTCATAGTGATTTATGCCAATAAGCAAGTGAATTCTAACAACATTTATAACAATTATTGCTGCGCGCTTTATTTGCTGAGCAGCTCGTTTATACAACTGTACGCCCCAATATATTGAGTAACCCTTAAAAAAGACACCCTCACACCCTGAATATATGGAGGAGCCCCTAAAAAGACACCCGCACACCCTGAATATATGGAGGAGCCCCTAAAAAGACACCCGCACACCCTGAATATATGGAGGAGCCCCATAAAAGACACCCGCACACCCTGAATATATGGAGGAGCCCCTAAAAAGACACCCGCACACCCTGAATATATAGAGGAGCCCCTAAAAAGACACCGCACACCCTGAATATATGGAGGAGCCCCATAAAAGACACCCGCACACCCTGAATATTGGAGGAGCCCCTAAAAAGACACCCGCACACCCTGAATATATGGAGGAGCCCCATAAAAGACACCCACACACCCTGAATATATGAGGAGCCCCTAAAAAGACACCCGCACACCCTGAATATATGGAGGAGCCCCTAAAAAAGACCCGCACACCCTGACTATATGGAGGAGCCCCTAAAGAGACACCCGCACACCCTGAATATATGAAGGAGCCCCTAAAAAGACACCCACACACCCTGAATATATGGAGGAACCCCTAAAAATACACCCGCACACCCTGAATATATGGAAAAACCCCTAAAAAGACACCCGCACACCCTGAACATACAGAGGAGCCCCTAAAAAGACACCCGCACACCTTGAATATACGGAGGAGCCCCTAAAAAGACACCCGCACACCCTGAATATACGAAGGAGCCCCTAAAAAGACACCCACACACACTGAATATATGGAGGAGACCCTAAAAAGACCCCCGCACACCCTGAACATACAGAGGAGCCCCTAAAAAGACACCCACACACCCTGAATATATGGAGGAGCCCCTAAAGAGACACCCACACACCCTGAATATACGGAGGAGCCCCTAAAAAGACACCCACACACCCTGAATATATGTGGGAGCCCCTAAAAAGACACCCGCACACCCTGAATATATGGAGGAACCCCTAAAAAGACACCCACACACCTTGAATATATGGGAGCCCCTAAAAAGACACCCACACCCCCTGAATATATGGAGGAGACCCTAAAAAGACACCCGCATACCCTGAACATACAGAGGAGCCCCTAAAAAGACACCCACACACCCTGAATATATGGAGGAGCCCCTAAAAAGACACCCGCACACCCTGAATATATGGAGCAGCCACTAAAAAGACACCCGCACACCTTGAATATACAGAGGAGCCCCTAAAAAGACACCCGCACACCCTGAATATATGAAGGAGCCCCTAAAGAGACACCCGCACACCCTGAATATATGAAGGAGCCCCTAAAAAGACACCCACACACCCTGAATATATGGAGGAGCCCCTAAAAAGACACCCGCACACCCTGAATATATGGAGGAGCCCCTAAAAAGACACCCGCACACCTTGAATATAGGGAGGAGCCCCTAAAAAAACACCCGCACACACTGAATATATGGATGAGCCCCTAAATAAAAATACACCCACACAACCCTGAATAAATGGAGGAGCCCCTAAAAACACACCCACACACCCTGAATATACGGAGGAGCCCCAAAAAAGACACACGCTCACCCTGAATATACGGAGGAGCCCCTAAAAAGACACCCGCACACCCTGAATATACGGAGGATCCCCTAAAAAGACACCCGCACACCCTGAATATATGGAGGAACCCCTAAAAAGACACCCACTCACCCTGAATATACGGAGGAGCCCCTAAAAAGACACCCGCAGACCCTGAATATATGGAGGAGCCCCTAAAAAGATACCCGCACACCCTGAATATATGGAGGAGCCCCTAAAAAGACACCCACACACCCTGAATATACGGAGGAGCCCCTAAAAAGACACCCACACACCCTGAATATATGGAGGAGACCCTAAAAAGACACCCACACACCCTGAATATATGGAGGAGCCCCTAAAAAGACACCCGCACACCCTAAATATGTGGAGGAGACCCTAAAAAGACACCTGAACACCCTGAATATATGAAGGCGCCCCTAAAAAGACACCCGCACACCCTGAATATACAGAGGAGCCCTAAAAAGACACCCACACACACTGAATATATGGGGGATGTTATAGGGGAGCCCCTAAAAAGACACCCACACACCCAGAATATATGGAGGAGCCCCTAAAGAGACACCCGCACACCCTGAATATATGAAGGAGCCCCTAAAAAGACACCCACACACCCTGAATATATGGAGGAACCCCTAAAAATACACCCACACACCCTGAACATACAGAGGAGCCCCTAAAAAGACACCCGCACACCTTGAATATACGGAGGAGCCCCTAAAAAGACACCCGCACACCCTGAATATACGGAGGAGCCCCTAAAAAGACACCCACACACACTGAATATATGGAGGAGCCTCTAAAAAGACACCCACACACCCTGAATATTGTTCTAACCCTTAAAAAAGACACCCACACACCCTGAATATATGTGGGAGCCCCTAAAAATACACCCACACACCCTGAATATATGGAGAAGCCCCTAAAAAGACACCAGCACACCCCGAATATATGGAGGAGCCCCTAAAAACACACCCACACACCCTGAATATATGGAGGAGCCTCTAAAAAGACACCCGCACACCCTGAATATATGGAGGAACCCCTAAAAAGACACCCAGACACCCTGAATATATGGAGAAGCCCCTAAAAAGACACCAGCACACCCCGAATATATGGAGGAGCCCCTAAAAACACACCCACACACCCTGAATATATGGAGGAACCCCTAAAAAGACACCCACACACCCTGAATATATGGAGGAGCCCCTAAAAAACACCCACACACCCTGAATATATGGAGGAGCCCCTAAAAAGACACCCGCACACCCTCAATATATGGAGGAGCCCCTAAAAAGACACCCTGAATATATGGAGGAGCCCCTAAAAAGACACCCACACACCCTGAATATATGGAGGAGCCCCTAAAAAGACACCCGCACACCCTGAATATATGGAGGAGCCCCTAAAAAGACACCCGCACACCCTGAATATATGGAGGAGCCCCTAAAAAGACACCCGCACACCCTGAATATATGGAGGAACCCCTAAAAAGACACCCGCACACCCTGAATATATGGAGGAGCCCCTAAAAAGACACCCACACACCCTGAATATATGGAGGAACCCCTAAAAAGACACCCACACACCCTGAATATATGGAGGAATCCCTAAAAGACACCCGCACCCTGAATATATGGAGGAACCCCTAAAAACACACCCATTTGGGGGTTCTGTTTTGGGTGTTTATTTACAGAAAAGGACCCATGGCGATCCAGTGCTTTCACTTTTCTTTGCGGCATAAAAGAAACAAATCTGTGTCATCCCACACCTTTAAACACACACACGTTCCATCACAGTAAAACTATTAGGGTTACTCAGAGAAGTGAAAACCAGGAGAATAACTGGAGAAGTGAAAATTCTAGGTCAAAATAGCCAAACCAGAAAAATTCTCCCATTTATATCACTTTCCAAATCAGCTATTTGGTCTAGATTGTTGATTCTCCTGGTTTTCACCTTTCTCTGAATAACCCTGTATGTGTTTGTGTCATTTTGTCAGACACGCCATTTTTTTTTGGCCTGGGACGGATAGATGTGTCTCGGTACATTCCAGCGTAGCTGTTTTCTGGGTTATGAAAATGCAAACGATGTATGATGTGCGCATTCCTCGCATGGTATGCACCGTCTATACATCTCCTTTCCTCGCTGCAAGGAATGTGCCCGGCAAACCTCACCGAAAATATGCAGAGATTCTCGGCAGGAGCGGGTTATCCTCTCGTTTCCCTACATACAGCTTCCCTCCGAGGTCATGTGATAGGACGGGATTAAATGTGGCATGTAGCATCTTGTCCTGTATGTGGGGCCGCATGTGCTGTCAGCGAGACGTGTCCCATTTAAAGCAGCATAGCACCCTCAGGGTAGTAGCGCAGCAGTGCGTTCACTTCCTCCGTCAGACGCTTTCTAGTCAGTCCCGCTCGGCATTCGCCCTCTGGGTATTATCGCGTACGGTTGTATCATCTGGGCTTAATCAGATTGATGCGGTGCGAACAGCTCCATGCTTTACAAATGATCCCAAATACTGATTTTTCCACCTCGATTTAGTGAAATATCCAGCGCCTGTGTGTTATGTCCTATTCCGGAGTAGAAACATGTTCTGGACCAGTGCTGGTCCAAGCATGGACTTTTAATCCGCTGACATTTGGCCCAGTCATGGCCTATGTGTGGCCCTTGTTTGAAAACCCAGTTTGGCGCCCCGTGGGCCGTCGTTCTTTGGAGCATGTTGGCCGAGGGCAAACCGCTAGTGCAGGCTGGAGCTGGGCCAGAAAAAAGATGCTATGTGTGGAGCTCCAGCCCAAATTTGCTCTGGTCCCACCCCAGAGGTACTACTTCATCATCCCAATGGTTTAATTATACCGCCCTAGAGGTCCTAGGAATTCTACTGCTCCATCACAGAACCTCTTAGGGACCACCCCAGAGGGTCTACTGCATCATTCTGGTGGTCCTTTTGTCCTGTCCAAGAGGTTCTAGGCCTCCTTTCCAGAGAGTTGAAGTCTCTACCTCAGAGGTCCTACTGCACCGTCACTGAGCTTCTAAGGACCAACCCCAAGGTTTCATTATCCTTGTGATTTTGTTGTACTTTTGTAGATGTTCTATGGCTCCTCCACAGATTATAAACTTCCATCCCTAGAAGTTCTACTACGCCATCACAGAGCTTCTGAGGGACCAACAAGGTTTTACTGCATCATCCCAGTGGTCCTTTTGTACTTCTCTAGATGTTTTACACCTCCTCTCTAGAGACAAAGCTTTTACCCCCGAGGTTCTGCTGCACCATCACAGAACATCTCAGGACCATCTCTGGACCCTCTCTGAGGTTCCATCATCACTGTGGTTCTGTTGTACTTCCCTCGAGGATCTATAGGTCCTCCTCGAATATTCTAAGCTTCCATTCCCAGATGTTCTGCTGCACCATCACGGAGCTTGTAAGGGCCCATTGCGGTTCTACTGCATCATCCCATTGGTTTTATCACTAGAGGTTCAATACTTCCTCTCCAAAGTCAAAGCTTCTGCACCAGAGGATTTACTGCAACATCACAGAACTTCTCACGAACACCCCAGAGGTTCCATCATCCCGTGGATCTAATGTGCTTGCCTCGAGGTTCTAGGCTGTTCCTCAGAAGGTCTAAGCTTCCACCCCAGAGGTTCTGCTGCACCATCACAGAACTTCTAGGGAACCACCTCATAGTCTCTAAAATGCCTTTAAGAGGTATGAATGTGATGTAGAAGGGGTGCAGCCCTTTCGAGGAAGTGGTAACACCAGTGATGCTCTAGGGAGATGATTATTCCCATGCAATCACATTTGGTGGTGGCATGGCGCCTCCTGCAATGAGACGCGTCCGGGCGCTCTCTGTGTGTGACCGATCTAGTGACCCATATGGTGAACGGCAGCCGGGAAATTCATAAATCCTGGCTGCTGGTGATGCTGGATGGGGTGGAGGAAACTCCTCTGCTTCATCCAGTGTTGTCACCAGATCGAGAGAGATGGGGGGGACACTCCTCACATCCTGATCACTTTAAAGCTGTAGAGCGTCCCTTTAATCCTAATGAATTTCCATTCATTGCTCTGGAAAACAAAGGACGTGCAGTCCCGAGCGCGTGGTCAAATAAAACCAAATTCTGGAGAAACCTGGAGTCACGCTAAGGATTTCCGCAACAAAAGAAATGTTGTGTTATCAGGAATTTATCTGTAATTGTTCCTTTTTCTGATACAATGAGAGCTATTCATCAAGCTCGGCGTCCGCTAGGGATGTGCGTTTCGGGTTTCAGAATTTTGGAATTTTCACGAAATTTCCCGATTCGTGTCTTCGGATTCGGCCGAATTTCCGAATTGGGTCGGACCCGAAAACCGATAGATCCGAAAAGTTTTCCGAGCCGAAACGAAAAATTTTCTGAATTTTCGAATGGACTTGAAATGTGTCAAATCTAAATTTATTTTTGCTCTATTCATGATTTCGGTTCCATTCGTGATTTCGGTTCCATTTCGGTAATTCTGGAAATCGTATATTTAACTATTATCGTTTATATCGCTGATTCTGTAAATTTTGTATTTGTAAATGCGTATCACTTGTTTCTTGTGGCATTCGGGTCAGTTTAGCGTTTTTTAAATCGTTTTGTTCATTTTTTTTGTTCCTTGGCTTTCATACCATTTTAATATGATTAAATAAAGTTGTGAAATGTATATTCAATTATTCATAAGAAAAAAAGGATCTTTATTTAATAAAAAAAACACGATAGAATCGCCAGAATTATCGTAGACACTTTGAAACGAGGAGAACAGAAGTTCCGAAAAAACGAAAATTTCCGAAATTTCCGAAAAGTCGATACAAAAAACGAAAACGAGCAAAGTGACCCGAAAACACGAAAAAATGGTCGATATTCCGAAAAAAAAATGTACACGAAAAACGAGCCGAACCGAACCGAATCGAAACAGAAATCGGTCGAAACGAGCCGAATCGAAAAGTTTAAACATCCGAACAAATCGAACCGAAAAAAAAATTGGTGCACAAGCCTAGCGTCCGCGGACACAAAGTCTAGGTGGAAACACCCAGGGATTGGTTTTTAATGGTCATGGCACCCATCGCACAGGTTGTGGTAGTGTAGACATCTCTTAGGATGCTCAGTGACTTGTTTCCTCGGCCGGCTGAGGATAATCGGTGTTGAGGAAGGCAGGCGTATGATGGCCTGAGGGATGTCGGAATCTTCAGAGAAACCAGACATGTGTTTACGTCGGAGAGAGGATCACCCTGGCACCATCTTTATCACCAGGAGAACTCGTCAGACGGGTTACCTCGATGACTTGGACCTGGAAGCAGAGACATATCCTGCTCTGTCTTGTCCTCGATTAAAAAGAAAAAAAGTAAATCAGGAATCAAGTCAGGGCCTCATTTTAAAAAGTCGACCCAATTTAGGACAATATTCCAATGTTGACGTTAACATGGAGACGGTAAGCAGGATAATGTGCGCTTGCAGATTCTCCCTTACACTCTCCATGTTAACGTGGTATTCCGCGGAACTCGCCCCGGAAACCAGAGCTAACCTCCCTGATACCTTCAGTATCAGTTCCTAGAGTCCTGGAGTCCAGCTCCTGGAGTCCTGCATGTCCGGGCAGCGAGAGGGAGTCTAGGAACTATTTGTTCCCAGTCTCACTCTTGTCCTGGTGGTAAGAAGCGGCGGATCGCACCACTCATTTCACTGCATGATGAGATGCGAGTATGGGACTTCGTGCGGGGCAGCATGGCACTCCCCACTAGCGTCTATGGGCCTCTCCAGTGCCGCCCACCAGTCGGAGCGCGGCACACACCATTGACTGCCGCGGGGCGGCCTGAACTCAGATGCATAGGTTGGCCGGAAGAGGGGCCTGCCGTAGCAGATGGCAAGCGGCGCTTACTAGTATGCCCCGCCACCATGCCCAACCCGCCAGGCGTCAAGCAGAGAAAGCACTTGGGAGCTGCAAAGCACAAAACCTTTTCACCCCAGTGTAGCATCAGGATTGGAATATCGATGCTAGACGTTAAACTTACTAATCCTAGCGGTCGTGGGCAGCGCCATCTTGCTTCCAGCATCTTGGGTTCCTGCATGACCAGGGCCAAACACTTCCATATTGGAAACCAGGAGATCTCGAGCATAACTACAAGTCATGGCCCTTTGTGATAAATCTTGTACAGCAGGGGCCAGAAACTACATCTCCCACGGGGCTTGGCTAGCCTAATGAGTCGCGAAGCATCATGGGATATGTAGTTCCAAAAACATCTGGAGGGCCAAGGTTGCCGACCCCTGTTTTACAGCTTATAATTTGAGTTTTCAATCCAGGGAGTTATCATATTCCCAGGCCACGTATCAACAGCCGTGATGCAACATTCAGCAAAGGTCACAAACTGAACTTTCGTACCGGAGGCTCTGCCAGGAGCTCCTAAAAACCCATCGTTAGCCAACGAGACGGACGCGCACTTTAATGTCAGTCTACGTCGGCCGCAGAGGGCCCTGCTTGCGTAATTTGGGATGATTGTGTGAATTACTGTTAATATATTGTGGGTCTAAAAGTGATAAATTCCGCCCTTGACACAATGTGACAGCCAGGACAAAATGGTTAAAATCGTGTATAATATGCACAAAGACCCAGCGTCCACAAAAATAGGTGACCCTAAAACTTCACTTCTATAAACACAAATCTAACCACACAACAAAAAATATACATATATATATGTTTATTACTGCAGAAGCCACTTGCACATCACAGCAAGTCAAAGAACTGCATCACAGAGCTCCTGTGCTACATTCCCCATATGCTGGGGAACTCTGGGTAAGATATGCAAAGGACATCTATCTCACTTTTATTGCATCCTGGGTGTGTTTTTACGCAGAACCCTTAAATCAATGCCATGCCATACTAGATGTTTTTTTTTTTTAGCAGAGATCAGGTTTATGCAACTGGTCAAAGCCGCTCCTGGACAGCGCGGTTTCGGGTTTATTGGACCCTCATCAGCAGGAGCTAGGCATGACCAGCTGCAGTGGATGCTTGGACCTGTAGGGTAAATCAGTACTTACTTTGGTTGTGGTGGAGGACAAAAAGAGACGTAAAAAGCCTCCACGCTATGGCTAATAAACCAATATATATAAACCAAAACGTGAAAAAAACCTCATTATTAAAAAATTATAAGTTGTGTGTGAAACATTGATGGATTCTGTGTTAAGATTCGGGTCCTCAAGATAGTGCATTATTATATGGAATTATCCCAAAATCTCCAAAAATTCTAAATCCATTAAACCTCTGGTCCCCAGCATTCCAAATAAGGGAGACTCGTCCTGTTTGTTATCCAAGGAATTTTTGTCTCTCCCCAGAAAAGTCCAACTTTTATTTTTTTAAATGCTTTGCTAGTGTGCTTTTCAAAACGTGCAATGCCTTTTGAATGAGTCAGTAGTGTCATTCGGCAGGCATAAAAAGCAATTGAATATGATATTTTTTCATATTTACCTGCTTTTCTTTCTTGGCGTTTTCCACGCCCACCTCAGGAGGCACTTTCAGGCTAACCAATCAGTGTGCATTCCTAGGTATAGATAAAAACTAGGGATGTGCGTTTCGGGTTTCGGAATTTCGGAATTTTCACGAAATTTTCCGATTCGTGTCTTCGGATTCGGCCGAATTTCCGAATCGGGTCGGACCTGAAAACCGATAGATCCGAAAATTTTTCGAATGGACTTGAAATGTGTCAAATCGAAATTTATTTTTGCTCTATTCATGATTTCGGTTCCATTCGTGATTTCGGTTCCATTTCGGTAATTCTGGAAATCGTATATTTAACTATTATCGGTTATATCGCTGATTCTGTAAATTTTGTATTTGTAAATGCGTATCACTTGTTTCTTGTGGCATTCGGATCAGTTTAGCGTTTTTTAAATGGTTTTGTTCATTTTTTTTGTTCCTTGGCTTTCATACCATTTTAATATGATTAAATAAAGTTGTGAAATGTATATTCAATTATTCATAAGAAAAAAAAGGATCTTTATTTAATAAAAAAAAAAACACGATAGAATCGCCAGAATTATCGTAGACACTTTGAAACGAGGAGAACAGACGTTCCAAAAAAACGAAAATTTCCGAAATTTCCGAAAAGTCGATACAAAAAACGAGCAAAGTGACACGAAAATACGAGAAATGGTCAATATTCTGAAAAAAAATGTACATGCAAAACGATCCGAACCGAACCGAATCGAAACAGAAATCGGTCGAAACGAGCCGAATCGAAAAGTTTAAACATCCGAACAAATCGAACCGAAAAAAAATCGGTGCACAAGCCTAATAAAAACCACACTGAGCATGTGCGACTGAGTTGCTCCTCCTCCCTCCTGCACTGTAAACTGAGAGGAGGGTGTGGCTGAGTGCCATTCCAATCTGTAACTCTTTCACCCCCAGCTACTGCAGAGACAGGGAGGGAAAGAAATCCATACACACAGGGAGAAAAAGAGACAGCAGAGAGAGGGACAACAAAGAAAAAGCACTGAGAGAGACCGCAAGAAACGATAAAGAGAAAGACAGCAAGATAAAGCAGAGAAAACGCAAGAAAAGGTACAGTGAGAGAGAGCGAGTACAAGAGACAGACAGCACAAGAAAGAGCGTGAGAGGGAGCGACTGTGAGGGAGTTTGAGTGAGACAGTGAGTATGAAAACCATGAAAGAGCGCAATTGATCGTGTCAGCGGGTGAGTCTGTGCGTGACAGAGCGTGAGTGTGTGAGCGAGTCAGCGGATGAGTGTGAGAGAGCGCGAGCGAGTGTGAGTGTGTGAGCGAGTGTGAGGGTGAGAGCAATGAGTGAGTCTGGCTTTCACAGTTGCAGAGATGCTAATATTCATTTCCCTAGTTTCCCCAGTCTGAGATCCTGAGCGTGCACAGGGTTTCCCGTGCACAGCTTGTGCTAGTTCATGTGAAGCTTTGGTGGGTTGAGAAGTGGGTGGGGAGGAGGCGGGGAATATATAGGAAGTGGGAGCTGAAGAAACACCCCTGAGGGGCGTGGCTATAGAATAGGGATGTGCGTTTCGGGTTTCGGAATTTTCACGAAATTTCCCGATTTGTGTTTTCGGATTTCGGCCGAATTTCCGAAAATATTTAGATCCGAAAATGGCAGATCCGAAAAGTTTTCCGAGCCGAAACGAAATATTTTCGGAATTTTCGAATGGACTTGAAATGTGTCAAATCGAAATTTATTGCTTTGAAACGAGGAGAACAGACGTTCCGAAAAAACGAAAATTTCCGAAATTACGAAAAGTCGATACAAAAAACGAGCAAAGTGACACGAAAATACGAAAAACGGTCGATATTCCGAAAACATGTACAATTCCGAAAAACGAAAATTTCCGAAATTACGAAAATTCGATACAAAAACGAGGTAAGTGACACGAAAATACGAAAAATGGTCGATATTCCGAAAAAATATGTACACGACAAACGAGTCGAGCCGAACCGAATCGAAACAGAAATCGGTCGAAACGAGCCGAATCGAAAAGTTTAAAAAACCGAAAAATCGAACCGAATCGAACCGAAAAAAAAATCGGTGCACAAGCCTACTATAGAAGATGAAATGACAGAGTTTAAAGCCAGAAAAAAAGCAATTTTTACACATTTTTAAAACTTTTATTGATTTATTCTAGTTTGTCTATAGGTATAAAAATGTTTAAATGTCAATTAAATTTTTTTGTTTCTAGACATGCATATCCCTTTAAGCATCTACGGCATCCCTCAGCATAACACCTCTATTGCTATTTTTCAAGCATACGGTCCTTTAACTAGAGAACCCTTTACACTACTGTACGTGAAATCTCTTTTCTTTGAGTCTCAAAGGATGATTGAGATAAGGGATACTCAACCTATATATATATATATACAGTACTGTGCAAAAGTTTTAGGCAGGTGTGCAAAAATGCTGTAAACATAGAATGCTTTCAGAAATATAAATAATGATTGTATATTTTTGTCAATTGTCAACATGCAAAGTGAGCGAACAAAAGAAAAATCTAAATCAAATCAATATTTGGTGTTACTACCTTTTGCCGTCAAACCAGCATCAATTCTCACAGGTTCACTTGCACAAAGTCAGGGATTTTTTAGGATTACAGTCAGGTGTATGATCAACCAATTATACCAAACAGGTGCTAATGATCATCAATGTCACATGTGGGTTGAAACCCAGTCATGAACTGAAAGAGAAACAGCTGTGTAGGAGGCTTAAAACTGGGTGAGGAACAGCCAAACTCTGCTACCAAGGTGAGGTTGTGAAAGACCGTTTCATGTCATGGCAAGATTGAGCAGAGCAACAAGACACAAGGTAGTTATAATGCATTAACAAGGTCTCTCCCAGACAAAGATTTCAAAGCAGACTGGGGTTTCAAGATGTGCTGTTCAAGCTCTTTTGAAGAAGCACAAAGAAACGGGCAACGTTGAGGATCGTAGACGCATTGGTCGGCCAAGGAAACTTAGTGCAGCAGATGAAAGACACATCAAGCTCATTGCCCTTCGAAATCGGAAGATGTCCAGCAGTGCCATCAGCTCAGAACTGGAAGAAACCAGTGGGACCCAGGTACACCCATCTACTGTCCGGAGAAGTCTGGCCAGAAGTGGACTTTATGGAAGAGTTGCAGCCAAAAAGCCATACCTCCGACGTGGTAACAAGGCCAAGCGACTAAAGTATGCAGGAAAACATAGGAACTGGGGTGCAGAACAATGGCAGCAGCTGCTCTGGACTGAGGAGTCAAAATGTGAAATATTTGGCTGGAGCAGAAGGCAGTTTGTTGGTGGAAGGGCTGGAGAGCGGTACAATAATGAGTGTCTGCAGGCACCAGGGAAGCATGGTGGAGGTTCCTTGAACGTTTGGAGCTGCATTTCTGCAAATGGAGTTGGAGATTTGGTCAGGATTAATGGTGATCTCAATGCTGAGAAATACAGGCAGATACTGATCCATCATGCAATACGATCAGCGAGGCGTATGATTGGCCCCAAATTTATTCTGCAGCAGGACAACGATCCCAAACATACAGCCAAAGTCATTAAGAACTATCTCCAGCGTAAAGAAGAACAAGAAGTACTGGAAGTAATGGCATGGCCCCCACTGAGCCCTGATCTCAACATCATCGAGTGTGTCTGGGATTACATGAAGAGACAGAAGGATGTGAGAAAGCCGACATCCACAGAAGATCTGTGCTCAGTTCTCCAAGATGTTTGGAACAACCTACCAGCCGAATTCCTTCAAAAACTGTCTGCAAGTGTACCCAGAAGAATTGCTGCTGTTTTGAAGGCAAAGGGTGGTCACACCAAATATTGATTTGATTTCGATTTCTCTTTTGTTCATTCACTGCATTTTGTTCATTTATGAAGATAATGTGTGACACGTCCATTTGTGAAAGCATTCTTTGTTTACAGCATTTTTTCACACCTGCCTAAAACTTTTGCACAGTACTGTATCTATATATAAAACCTGGAACAAGCGCTGGCACTCTGAACATAATAAAATAAACTTTACTGATGGATATTAATAAAAGTCAACGTTTCTGCTCACTGCAGACGCTCTCATCAGGACATGTTTGTACATTAATGTGCAAGACATATACAAAAATACAAGTATTCACCCTTTCAGGTGAATGATCTGCGCTTTATTCTTTATATAGGATGCACAAAGATGCTCTTAATCCCTTAAGGACCAAGGGTCTTTAACCACTTCGCTGCTAAGGACGCGCTCAGCACGTCCAACCGCGGGTAGCGTTCCATGCGGTGGACGCGCTGAGCGCGTCCTCTCTTTGGGGCCAGCGTTCGGCCGGGTTCCGGCCGATCGCTGGCCCCCCCGGTGCGGGCTGACATCCTCGATGTCAGCCCAGCACCCGGAACCGCCGCCGGAGTAATTAGGTGTCATCGCGGGGGCGCAATGACACCTAATTCAGGCGCCCCCTCCCGCATGTGCGGAGGAGGCGCCTGAAAGGGAGGGGGGGAGGTCCTTCGGACCTCTCTCCCTCCCGATCGGCGGCGTGCAGGGGGTTAACCCAGGCACCGTTTGGAAGGGCACAGCCTGCCCTTCCAAATGGTACCTGGCATTAACCCCATGGGTGCCGGATCACGAATCGGCGCCGAAAGCGCCGGTTCGTGATCCTTTCCCGGAGCTGACCGACATCTTGGATGTCGGCCAAGCTTCCGGGAATGCCCCCTGAGGACTGGCGTCATCGTGCATAGCACGATGACGCCAGTCCTGGAGTTAACCCCTAGCTGCCACCAATGGTGGAGATAGGGGGTTCCAATGAACCCCCTCAGGGTTATCCAAAGAGATTCGAAAGGTCACCGCACGTTCGGTGACTTTTCGTTCTCTTCAATTCGGTTCCTTTTGCCGATTGCATTTCGGTGACCCTGCGGTGTATTCAGCAAGCACCACAGGGTCCCCGAATTGCAGGGAAAAGCTGCCGTAAACCCACCGAAAACTAACCGAATGCACGCTGAAAACAAGCAAAAACATCTGGATTAACCTTTGAAAAAGACGAACAGGAGCCGAACAGGAGCCGAACATGAGCCGAATCACACAGAGCCGAAGCAGCTGTGACGTAGAGGAGGCAGTGAATAAATTAGAAAAACCATTTGTATGAATCTGGGAAAAAGAAACGCTGTTTGCAAAGAAACTACTGAGCGAAAATGTCTGAAATTTTCACAGGAGGTCCAGGGAATGATAATAAAGAGGGCTGTTACAAAAAAAATAAGTAAACTGAAAAAAAATCAAAAAAAAATCGGACTTTTAATAAAAAAAAAAAAAATTCAGAAAAATGCTTAAAGTATCCTAAAAAATCTATAAATAAAGAGACTTTTTGCTGCAGAATTTTATAATGAACGGTTTATTAGATATTGAATTAAAACAGGAATATTTTTAACATTGAAGTCTATGGGATTCTCCTGAATTAACTTGCCGAATTAAACCACCGAATGACAGGGCATTAGGGGAACCTTTCACTGCTGGTTTGTGTTCTCTGAATAGCCGAAGCAGTGCTTTTTCATGGGGATTTCACTGCCCTCGAACAGGGACCGAACAGGCACCGTATGTGCAGGCAATTCGACAGGATTTGGCGAATTGCCTGCTCTCTGGATAGCCGAATGGCCAGGAAAGGTAACCGAACGCTGATTTTCAGCATTCGGTTACCTTTCTCAAGCAATTCGAATCTCTTTGGATAACCCTGCCTATCTCCCGATCCGTGGCAGTTAGGGGTTAATGTTTGGTATTGTTGGATCGGCCAGAGCATGGCCGTTCCAACAATACCAAACATGAGTATAAAAAAAGTTTTAAAAAATAAAATAAAATAAAAACTAGAAAAAAAAAATATTTAAAAAAATAAATAAATTTTTTGTCTTTTTTTTGGTTTGTTAATGCAGCAATATTGTTCCCATTTCAATTATAATGTGAACAATGATGCTGCACTAACGATTTTTGTATGCGGTGCGTTTGTTAAAAAACGCATAATTTTCCCCCAAAAAAATGTAATGAGACCCCATCTCTAATTCTTTTAACAAGCGCACCCCATACAAAATATAACCGCAATTGCTCGCATGTTAAAATGTGAAAAAAAACACTTTACACGTTGTAAATTATTGAAAATTCATATTTTATTGCATTTTTTGTTATAATATACAGACATGACATAACGTATACATATAATAATGACATATTATGAATCTGCCGAGTCTGCCGGAAAGAACGATATATAATATGTCTGGGTCATATACTAAAATAAGGCTTCAAAACACGTTTAAACATGATGAGCGAAACAGGTAAAAATGAGCTCAGCACAGAGGCGGGAAAAGGCTCAGCAGCGAAAGGGTTAATTTTATTTCTATTTTTAATTTTTTTTTTTTACATTTTACATGGTCATGTTTGGTATCATTGGAAAGGCCACGCTCATTGGAACCCCCTATCTCCACCATAGGGGGCAGCAAGGGGTTAATTTTGAAACTGGCGCCATCGCGCTCTGCGCGATGACGCCAGTCATTAGGGGGATATCCCAGAAGCTTGGCCGACATCGAAGATGTCGGCCAGCTCCGGGAGGGGGCCGCGATACGGCGCATGTTAGTGCCATATCGCGATCCAGCCCCCTAGGGGTTAAAGACAGTCGCCGCTTGGAAGGGCAGGCTGTGCCCTTCCAGGCGGTGCCTGCCTTTAATCGCTGGCCCGCGGGGAGGAGGAGGGGGAGAGGTCCTCCCCCCTCCCCTTCAGGCACCTTCCCTGCAATGGCGGGGGGGTGCCTGAAATAGACGTCATCGCGCATGCGCAATGACGCCTGTCGTGCCCGCCGGGGTCCCGGAGGCTGGGCTGACATCGATGATGTCAGCCCGCACCGGGGGGCCGCGCAATCAACCAGTATACCGGCGATCGCGGCTGCAAAGGGAGGACGCGCTCAGCGCGTCCTCCGCAGCCAAGTAGACATGCGGGTGGACACACTGAGCTGAGCGCATCCACCGCATTGAAAGGGTTAAAATGGATTTATTTATTTATAAAGTATTTTAGCAGGAAGGATACATTGAGATTTCTCTGGTTTTCAGTATGTCCTAGATTCAACAACATTGAATTGTTACAGTCGTTACAGAAATACAAAGTAATAAAATGCAAGATATTAAGAAAACAACACAAAATTGTCCCTGACGCTTCCATTTCTACCCGACAGAAGAACATCAATAATTATAAATGCATAAAATGGGAAAAAAAATCCAGTCGCTAATCATTTCCTGTCAGTAGGAAATTTATTAGAATTCTATTATTTTATTATTTGAAAGGAAAGAAGAACTTGGAATCAGGAAGTCCCCCCCCCCACAACATCACGGCTTTCATGTTCTTCATGTGAGAGCAGCCCAGAATTCGAGGGGAATTCACAGCCCTCGTCGTTTGTTTCTTTTTCTGGTTTGGCTCTTTTCGGGAAGCTGTTACATGTATTTCAGTTTCAAAAGTGCAGCAGATGTTGTAACATATTTTTTTTTATATATATATAGTGACACTCTATAATTATAAAGTGCTCAGGATGAGAGGAGTGCCCCCCCCTTCCTTTTCATTTCCCCTCCCAACTCCCCCGTTCTGGCAGAAGCACTGGATAAAGCAGAGAAGATTGCTCCACCCCACTCATTGTCAATCACTAGCAGCCGGGATTTTCAATTTCCCGGCTGACGGTCACCAGATCAGTCACTTGTTGTGATGTCCAACACAGAGTTGTGTGAGTGGGGTCGGCCCGAAAACAAATGGGCCCTGTTCTAATGTTGGCGTAACATAAACCTGGTGGTTGTAAACTTCTCAGTCATTATATTCTATGGAGTTGTTAAGTTTACGCCAATCTTGGAAAAGGGCCCTATATCGGTAAATCGGAGCAAACTGAATTCCGAGTCAATCTGAAATAAAGTTTATGAAAAGATTCGAATTTAATCAGACTATAATCAGGTCGATTCAGATTGATTCGAGTGACTAAAAAAAATTGCTGTCACTATCAGGGTTATCCAAAGAGATTCGAAAAGTCACCGCACGTTCGGTGACTTTTCGTTCTCTTCAATTCGGTTCCTTTTGCCGATTGCATTTCGGTGACCCTGCGGTGTATTCAGCAAGCACCACAGGGTCCCCGAATTGCAGGGAAAAGCTGCCGAAAACCTGACGAAAACTAACCGAATGCACGCTGAAAACAAGCATAAACATCTGGATTAACCTTCGAAGAGGAGCCGAACAGGAGCCGAACAGGAGCCGAATCACACAGAGCCGAAGCAGCTGTGACGTAGAGGAGGCAGTGAATAAATTAGAAAAACCATTTGTATGAATCTGGGAAAATGAAACGCTGTTTGCAAAGAAACTACTGAGCGAAAATGTCTGAAATTTTCACAGGAGGTCCAGGGAATGATAATAAAGAGGGCTGTTACAAAAAAATAAGTAAACTGAAAAAAAAAAAAAAAAAATCGGACTTTTAATTTTTTTTTTAAAAATTCAGAAAAATGCTTAAAGTATCCTAAAAATCTATAAATAAAGAGACTTTTTGCTGCAGAATTTTATAATGAACGGTTTATTAGATATTGAATTAAAACGGGAATATTTTTAACATTGAAGCCTATGGGATTCTCCTGAATTAACTCGCCGAATTAAACCACCGAATGGCAGGGCATTAGGGGAACCTTTAACTGCTGGTTTGTGTTCTCTGAATAGCCGAAGCAGTGCTTTTTCATGGGGATTTCACTGCCCTCGAACAGGGACCGAACAGGCACCGTATGTTCAGGCAATTCGACAGGATTTGGCGAATTGCCTGCTCTCTGGATAGCCGAATGGCCAGGAAAGGTAACCGAACGCTGATTTTCAGCGTTCGGTTACCTTTCTCAAGCAATTCGAATCTCTTTGGATAACCCTGATAGCGATGCAAAATCCTTAACCCTAAGGCTAGGGTCAGACGAACGCATTTTTCGCTTTGTCCGTGAAAAAGTGCGGTCGAACGAATGGACGTTTTTTTCACGGAATACGCGATAGCGGTCATACGATGCGCATTTTCGGCCGTGATTTTGTACGGATCATCAATAAAACACTTTTTGCATCTGGACGTTATGTTGGCCGGACGTGTGCAGCGTCTGACGTCTCCCAATCACGCACACACGCCTCTAGCGGCCGCAGCGCACTCTGTACGTCAGTAGTAGCGGTTTGACGTTCTCGAAAAAATGCGTTCGTTTGCCACTTGCGTTGCACGGACGAACTTTCGTGCGGCCGTTCGTCGTATGTTCCCCGGCATTGGACGTCATTTGCTGCTAGCACGGCCGTGATTTCGTGCGGCTAAACGCACGTTAAAACTGCGTTCGTCTGGCCTTAGCCTAAAACAAGCTGAAGTAATAACCCTAACCCTAAAACAAGCAGAAAAAATAACCTCAACCCTAAGGCTAGGGTCAGACGAAAGCAGTTGTAACGTGCGTTTAGACGCACGAAATCAGGCCGTGCTAGCAGCAAATGACGTCCAATGCCGGGGAACACACGAAGTACGGCCGCACGAAAGTTCGGCCGCGCAACGCAAGTGGCAAACGAACGCATTTTTTCTAGAACGTCAAACCTCTAGTACGGACGTACAGAGTGCGCTGCGTCCGATAGAGGCGTGTGTGCGTGATTGGGAGACGTCAGACGCTGCTAATGTCCGGCCAACATAACGTCCAGACACAAAAAGTGTTTTATTGATGATCCGTACAAAATCACGGACGAGAAGGCGCATCGTATGACCGCTATCGCGTATTCCATGAAAAAATGCGTCCACTCGTTCGAACGCACTTTTTCACAGACAACGCGAAAATGCGTTAGTCTGACCCTAGCCTTAAACAAGCTGATGTGAATACCCTAAACCTAAAACAAGCAGAAAAAATAACCTCAACCCTAATACAAGCTGATATAAATACCATAACCCTAAAATAAGCTGATATAAATACCCTAACCCTAAAACAAGCTGAAATAATAACCCTAACCCTAACACAAGCAGAAAAAATAACCTCAACCCTAAAACAAACTGATATAAATACCCTAACCCTAAAACAAGC
This sequence comes from Leptobrachium leishanense, assembly GCA_009667805.1. Classification (NCBI taxonomy): domain Eukaryota; kingdom Metazoa; phylum Chordata; class Amphibia; order Anura; family Megophryidae; genus Leptobrachium; species Leptobrachium leishanense. Next base: position 326,396,741 of record CM019067.1, on the reverse strand, counting down.
TGATATAAATACCCTAACCCTAAAACAAGCTGATATAAATACCATAACCCTAAAACAAGCTGAAATAATAACCCTAACCCTAACACAAGCAGAAAAAATAACCTCAACCCTAAAACAAGCTGATATAAATACCCTAACCCTAAAACAAGCTGATATAAATACCCTAACCCTAAAACAAGCTGATATAAATACCATAACCCTAAAATAAGCTGAAATAATAACCCTAACACAAGCAGAAAAAATAACCTCAACCCTAAAACAAGCTGATATAAATACCCTAACCCTAAAACAAGCTGATATAAATACTCTAACCCTAAAACAAGCTGATATAAATACCCTAACTCTAAAACAAGCTGAAATAATAACCCTAACCCTAAAAGTAACGATAACCCTAAAGCAAGTTGAAACAATAACCCTAACAATAAAACAAGTTGATATAATAACCCAAAAACTAACCCTAACCCTAAAACAAGCTGAAATAAAAAACCTAATCCAAAAACCAGCTGAAATAATAACCCTAACCCAAAAACAAGCTGAAATAGTAACCCTGACAATAAAACAAGTTGATACATGTATAATAACCCGAAAAGTAACCCTAAAACACACTGAAATAAAAACTCTAATCCTAAAACAAGCTGAAATAACACTAACACAAGCAAAGTTAGAGATGAAGAGATAAAAAAAATTACATACAGGGTTATCCAAAGAGATCCGAATTGCTGGAGAAAGGTAACCGAATGCTGAAAATCAGCGTTCGGTTACCTTTCTTGGCCATTCGGCTATCCAGAGAGCAGGCAATTCACCAAATCCTGGCGAATTGCCTGCACATACGGTGCCTGTTCGGTGCCTGTTCGAGGGCAGTGAAAACCACATGAAAAAGCACTGCTTCGTCTATTCAGAGAACACAAACCAGCAGTGAAAGGTTCCCCTAATGCCCTGCCATTCGGTGGTTTAATTCGGCAAGTTTATTCAGGAGAATCCCATAGGCTTCAATGTTAAAAATATTCCCGTTTTAATTCAATATCTAATAAACCGTTCATTATAAAATTCTGCAGCAAAAAGTCTCTTTATAGATTTTTTAGGATACTTTAAGCATTTTTCTGATATTTTTTTTTTTTTTTTAAAAGTCCGATTTTTTTTTATTTTTTTTTCAGTTTACTTATTTTTTTTGTAACAGCCCTCTTTATTATCATTCCCTGGACCTCCTGTGAAAATTTCAGACATTTTCGCTCAGTAGTTTCTTTGCAAACAGCGTTTCTTTTTCCCAGATTCATACAAATGGTTTTTCTAATTTATTCACTGCCTCCTCTACGTCACAGCTGCTTCGGCTCTGTGTGATTCGGCTCCTGTTCGGCTCCTGTTCGGCTTTTTCGAAGGTTAATCCAGATGTTTTTGCTTGTTTTCAGCGTGCATTCGGTTAGTTTTCGTCAGGTTTTCGGCAGCTTTTCCCTGCAATTCGGGGACCCTGTGCTGTTTGCTGAATACACCGCAGGGTCACCGAAATGCAATCGGCAAAAGGAACCGAATTGAAGAGAACGAAAAGTCACCGAACGTGCGGTGACTTTTCGAATCTCTTTGGATAACCCTGTTTATTTTCTTTTTACAAACAATTACTTCAAACACAAAATACAGCAGCATGTGTTTTATAATGTGTTTTATAATATGTTCTATAATGTGTTTTATAATGTGTTTTATAATATGTTCTATAATGTGTGTTATAATGTATTTTATAATGTTTGTTATAATGTGTTTTATAATATTTTCTATAATGTGTGTTATAATGTGTTCTATAATGTGTTCTATAATGTGTTCTATTATGTGTTCTATAATGTGTTTTATATTGTTTGTTATAATGTGTTTTATAATATTTTCTATAATGTGTTCTATAATGTGTTCTATAATGTGTTTTATAATGTGTTCTATAATGTGTTCTATAATGTGTTTTATATTGTTATAATGTGTTTTATAATATGTTCTATAATGTGTTTTATAATGTGTTTTATAATATGTTCTATCATGTGTGTTATAGTGTATTTTATAATGTTTGTTATAATGTGTTTTATAATATTTTCTATAATGTGTGTTATAATGTGTTCTATAATGTGTTCTATTATGTGTTCTATAATGTGTTTTATATTGTTTGTTATAATGTGTTTTATAATATTTTCTATAATGTGTTCTATAATGTGTTCTATAATGTGTTATAATGTGTTTTATAATATGTTTTATAATGTGTTTTATAATGTGTTGTATATACTATGTTCTATAATGTGTTATAATGTGTTTTATAATGTGTGGTATATACTATGTTCTATAATGTGTTTTATAAAGGTGGTATTATATGCATGGCACAAGTAATGTAGTTACAGTTTATATAAGTGGTAGTGTCCCTTTAATTAGAGACACTTGGAAGTTATTCCCTAAATCCCAGGTGAGTGATGGGCATGAGAAGAAAGCTGAATATCTTCCTGTGCACCAGAGCCAAGGGATGTGGCTTCAAAGCTGCAGCCAGTTCCCAGTGTTCTAGAAAGTAAGGTCGTAGAAAAACCTACCCTGGGAATAACCAGAAACACTGTGTCATTTCTCTTAGTATGTTTGTCTCTTAGGAAACCGGCGTGTTTGCATATCTTTCCCCCGAGGTGACGTTGGAGCGCGCGGAGTCCTCATCTCGCCACTTGTTTCTGTTTTAGTAAAATGATGTCAGCGGGGCCGGTGACTCGCCTCCCAGTTCCCGGAGACATGTGAAGGAGGAGCGGGCCACTTCCTCAGTTTGTTTTACGCAGAAAAACTATCTCTGTGTAGGACGACGTGATGATCAGCGCCGGTGGGAAACGCCGCCGCAGTGATGGGCCTTTTTTGGTGACTGCTGGCTGTGTCTGAAAAGGAAGGAGGGACAGCGCTGACTCCATCCTGACCTTCCTCCAGACACATTCTGCATGGAAAGAGCATAAAGGACTCCAGGCCAGAAGAACTCAGCCTTAGATAAAAGGTCCCCACTCGCCCGTTTAACCCTCTCAAGATCAGGGTTAATGTTAATGTAAATATCCTGATATCACTTGGTATTAAAGTGGATAAAACAGTTTCCTTTAGAATAAAGAGCTTGTACGGAGCAGGAGAGCGCGCTATGTTTATGTTTAGGGGGTGTCGTTATTATTATACTTTATTTATAGAGCACCAACAGATTCTGCAGCGCTGTACAGCATCGCAAAAGTCTTCATAGTCACACGAACAAACTGACAATAAATACAGTCACAGTTACAAGTATTTATAAACGCCAACAAGTTCCGTAGCGCTGTGCAATGGGAGAGACAGAATAACAAATATACATACACGTTGCACACACGGAACAGAAGGAGGGAGGAACCTGCTCAAGAGCTTACAATCTAAATACACATGAGCAAGTCATAAACTGACATAGTGGATACTGGAGGAATAGAGGTCCCGCTCCTGAGGAACTGACAATCTGGTGGGTGAAGAAATAAGTTACAGCCCTCAGGATCATCTTTTTCTCACCTCTGTTATTGCTGCTGTGTTTATACAAAAGAAGGAACAGGACAGACAGACAAGCAAACCGACAGACAGACAAACAGGCAGAAAAGCAAGGACAAGACACGTAAACAACCAGACAAACAGAAAGACAAGCAAACAACCAGATAGAGAGATAAACAAACAGAAAAACAACCATACAAAGCAGTAAACAAACAGACAAGCAAAGAACCAGACAGAAAGTAAACAAACGGACAGACAGGCAAGAAAAGAACCAAATAAAGAGAAGTAAACAAAACGTACAGACAGACAAAGTAAACAAATAGACAGAGAAGTAAATGGACAGGCAGACAAGCAAAGAATAAGGCAGACAAGTAAACAAATGGACAGACAGACAAGCAAAGAACAAGATAAACAAGTAACCAAATGGACAGACAGACAAGCAAACCTTAACCGACAGACAGACAAACAGGCAGACAAGCAAGGACAAGCACAAGGGCAAGCACGTAAACAACCAGACAAACAAAAAGACAAGCAAACAACCAGATAGAGAGATAAACAAACAGAAAAGCAACCAGACAATGCAGGAAACAAACAGACAAGCAAAGAACCAGACAGAAAGTAAACAAACGGACAGACAGGCAAGAAAAGAACCAAAAAAAGAGAAGTAAACAAAACGTACAGCCAGACAAAGTAGACAAACGGACAAGAAGTAAACAGACAGACAAGCAAAGAACCAGACAGACAAGTAAACAAACGGCAGGCAGACAAGAAAAGAACCAAATAAAGAGAAGTAAACAAAACGTACAGACAGACAAAGTAAACAAATAGACAGAGAAGTAAATGGACAGGCAGACAAGCAAAGAATAAGGCAGACAAGTAAACAAATGGACAGACAGAGAAGCAAAGAACAAGACAGACAAGTAACCAAACGGACAGACAGACATGCAAAGAACCAGACAGGCTATTAAACAAACGGACAGACAGACAAGCAAAGAACCAGACAGGCTATATTAAACAAATGGACAAACAGACAAGCAAAAAAACAGACAGACAGGCAAACAGACAGACAGACAGGCAAGCAAAGAAGGAGACAGACAAGTAAACAAATGGACAGACAGACAAGCAAAGAAGGAGACAGAGAAGTTAACAAACAGACAGACAGACAAGCAAAGAAGGAGACAGACAATTAATAAAACGGACAGACAGCCAAGCAAAAAAGACAGACAGACAAGTAAAGAAGGAGACAGACATGGTAAACAAATGGACAGACAGAGAAGTAAACAAATGGCCAGACAGACACATAAACAATGTAATGCAATATCCCATTGTGCTGCGAAAGGTTTTAAATGATCTTTATCAACACAATGTAACAATCTTCAGATTTCATCATGTATCAACACGTTGTTATCTCATACGTCCCAGAATATTCAGCTTTTTCCAGCACAATCCATCTTTTTGTTTATAAACCATCCACCGAATCGCATAGTATGAACTCTCTGGCGGAGAAGTCCACGCCAGCATTTTTCTCCTGTGCTGTAGGTGAAATTTCTTATTCAGCGAGGCATAATGGATGAGCTCATGCCCCTTACACAGTTCTGTTGCTGATCAGGTCACTTGAGAAGAGATCGCTTTGTACAGGGCTTCATTGCGCTATTACGAGGTAAGCATTTTATCAGCTTAGCTTTATTCCTGGATTCATTTATTTATTTGTGTTTCTTTCATCCCTTTTAGTCCAGGTTTTTTACGACCTAGCGTCACTTCTCAGAGTGAAACCTGGAAGCTCAGATAGTTCTGCTAGAAGGAAACTGAAAACGTGGAGCTGCCACCTCCGCCGAGACGTGACATTGTGGTAGGACACTCAAACCCATGACTTTACTGAGTAATTATACAATGACAGTGAAAAAAGCAGTTGACTGTTTCCCACTGAAAAAAAAAAAATAGTAATGTACACATGGGGTCTATTCACAAAGCACCGAATTCAACACGATTTCAATTCAGCTTGAAACTGAAAACTTGGAGCTGCCACCTCCGCCGAGACATGTGGTAGGTCAATGCATGCGCAACGAGAGCTCACGGAAATTCTGCAGTACAATAATGTACACATGGGTGGTGCTTGTATGTGGGTGGGGATTGCATGTGTGCTGGTAGTAATGGAGGGGGTCCCATAAGAGGCGGCTCTATAATCAGGCCAAATAGGCAGTCGCCTTAGTCCTCTCTCAAACAAGGGCCTCATAAGGTGGCATTTGTGTGGCATTTCAGCATGCGCACTGTCATGGGAGTACTGATACACCACACAAATATGCTGTTACATTAACGTGCTCTAGGATAAGCTGTCTGAGCCCTCAATATGTTTTTTTGGGCTAATTTCTGCATTTTTGCACAATAATAGGGCCTCACAGTTGAGCCTTAGGCCTCAGTAACTCGAGAACCACGTCTGGGACCCAAGATCCCAAGAGTTGTCAGTCATCCTCTACTCTGCACATTGTGTGTAGGCAGGGCCGGATTTCTAACTAGGCAGAGTAGGCATGTGCATACAGGAGCCAGCCACAAGGGGGCGCCTTGCTCTTTAAAAAAAAAATACACAGGGTAATTCAAAGAGATCCGAATTGCTTGAGAAAGGTAACCGAACGCTGAAAATCAGGGTTCGGTTACCTTTCCTGGCCATTCGGCTATCCAGAGAGCAGGCAATTCGCCAAATCCTGGCGAATTGCCTGCACATACGGTGCCTGTTCGGTGCCTGTTCGAGGGAAGTGAAATCCCCATTAAAAAGCACTGCTTCGGCTATTCAGAGAACACAAACCAGCAGTGAAAGGTTCCCCTAACGCCCTGCCATTCGGTGGTTTAATTCGGCAGATTTATTCAGGCGAATCCCATAGGCTTCAGTGTTAAAAATATTCCCGTTTTAATCCAATATCTAATAAACCGTTCATTATAAAATTCTGCAGCAAAAAGTCTCTTTATTTATAGATTTTTTAGGATATTTTACGCATTTTTCAGAATTTTTTTTTTTTTAAAAGTCCGATTTTTTCTTTTTTTCTTTTTTAAGTTTTTTCTTTTTTCTGTAACAGCCCTTTTATTATCATTCATTGGATCATATGTAAATTTCAGACATTTTCGCTCAGTAGTCTCTTTGCAAACGGCATTTCATTTTCACACATTCACACAAACTGTTTTGCTAATTTATTCACTGCCTCTTCTGTGGTCTCAGCTGCTTCGGCTGTGTGTGATCAGCTCCTGCTCGGGCTTTCTCCGTGGTTTTCGGCAGGTTAATCCAGATGTTTTTGGGGGTTTTCGGCGTGCATTCGGTGGGCTTTGCGGTTAGTTTTCGTCAGGTTTGCGGCAGCTTTTCCCTGCAATTCGGGGACCCTGTGGTGCTTGCTGAATACAAAGCAGGGTCACCGAAATGGGATCGGCAAAAGGAACTGAATTGAAGAGAACGAAAAGTCACCGAACGTGCAGTGACTTTTCGAATCTCTTTGAATAACCCTGACAGTATATATATATATTTTTGACACAATAATTGTGTCTCTCCTGTATCTCTGGAGCCCTAAGTGGTAGAGGGACATAGTAGGTATCATTAGAAAGGTCAGATTATGGCCTTTCCAGTGATACCAAACATAACCAGGTTAGATTTATGCAAAAAGTAAAATAACAAATAAAATAATATTTTTCTCTTGTTTTTCTAACGCACAGTGATGCTGCGATGACTCGCCTTCTCATTTCCCACAATGCCAGCAAATGCGGAGCTGATGTTGCAACGCATTGTTTAATCTGCAACCTAGGCCGTGGCGCTGCAGTGAGGAGAAACAGGGGGACTGTGGAACCCGCATCTGTATGGTACACCGCACAAGGTTAAGTAAGGCGTCATTGGAAAGGTCAGAGTCTGGTCCTTCCAATGAAACCAAACATGACCATGTAATGTAAAAAATAAAAATATGAAAAAAGTAAATGCAAACTATATTTTCTTTCTCTGTTCTACGGCAGAGGCGATATATGCTTTTACATATAAAACAAACAATGCCGCTGCACTAACTCAACTAACGCAACAGATTCTGCTCCTTCTTTTGATTCGACGCAGAGAGAAGCTGCTTTTCAGTTTTTTCTAAAAAATATGTTTTATTATTAGTTTGCCCCAAAACAAAAATTTTAAAAATCTTTTTGTTCGGGGGGGGGGGGGGACTCCACATTTCTGTGCCGACAGTCTCCTGAGATGCAATTCCCAGGGCTGATCATAATCCTGAAAGGCTGTGAGTGACAGCCTTCCTAATGAGGGAAATGTTTCCGCTTTGAAAGGCAGTCACAGCCCCCAGGGATAGTGATCGGAGGGCGCACACCGAGCACCCAATGACCACTTAAATGTAATTGAATTCTTCTGGTGCCTATAATGGCCCTTTGATTTACTTATTCTCTGCACGTGGACTCGCTCGCTGTTTACGGGACGGCCTGCAATTACATCTGACTTTGATACGGCGCACCGGAATAAATAAAAGGCAGTCCCTGCGCACGGCAGCGCGGGAGGAGGAGAGAATCAATGTAATCCCTGTGTGAAAGGAGTGCTTTACTGTCAGTAATTATCCCTCCGCACGTGGAATACCTTCTCTTATCTCTTATTAGTGACATGGCGGCGGAATCTACACCCAGCGGGGAATAATAGCGCTGTAATTGCAGGTTTGCTGCGGCGCAGGTGTTTTATGAATCATTCAACCATTGGGCACAGAGAGTGCATTTCATCTGAACAAAGAGAGCGGGGCGAGTGCGTTCATCTGATAGGATGCCATGCCACAAACAATCCCGGTGCAGGGATAACACCACGTACCTCCCGACAGCTCAAATGGCCAAAGTGACGCACCGGCGACAGATTGTCACCAGATTCTTCAGACGACAAAGACCTGCTGGAGATACTTAAAGGGACACCCTAATAAAAAATCACCCCCCCCCCCCCGTTTTTTAACCTTAACCTATCCCTACTCCCTTAATAAATCGTTGTTTTTTTTTTTTAACTGTAATACTTACCCTAAAATCCTCTTGTTTCCAGCGGCGTCTTTTTTTTTTTTCATACTCACCTCCCTCCTCTTCCGCTCCCGTCCTTCTTGAGTCTTCTTGCCTTCTGGTTTACGTGAGAAGCGCGCATGCGCGCCTCTCACGTAAGCCAGCCAATCGGCAGGCTTCCTCCCGGCTCCCTCTGAGGATTAGTGTTGCACGCAAGAGGATGCGCGCAACACTAACCCTCAGAGGGAGCCGCCAGCTTCTGCGGGGAGTTAGAGACGTTATCGCGCTGAAAGCTGAAAGCGCGATGACGTCTCCTACTCAGCAAAAGTCGGCAGAAGCGGGAAATATGAATCCCGCTCTGCTGACTGACAGCTGGGAGGGCGGAGTAAACTCCTCCGCCTCTTTCAGCTGTTTTCAGCTGAACCGCTGAGCGGAGGGAGGGGGGACAGGGGGCAGGATACTCCGGGCATCATGACCACCTAAAATAGCTTAGGTGGTCATGTTGCCTAGAGTGTCCCTTTAAAGAAAAAGTCTCTTACTGACATCATTAATTAGTGTTTACAGAGTCATTGCTGGGCGTTTTATTGTTGTGCAGCTCTGTTATACACCCGCACACCCCAATATATGGAGGAGCCCCTATAAAGACACCCACACACCCTGAATATATGGAGGAGCCCCTAAAAAGACACCCACACACCCTGAATATATGGAGGAACCCCTAAAAACACACCCACACACCCTGAATATATGGAGGAGCCCCTAAAAAGACACCCACACACCCTGAATATATGGAGGAGCCCCTAAAAACACACCCACACACCCTGAATATATGGAGGAGCCCCTAAAAAGACACCCGCACACCCTGAATATATGGAGGAGCCCCTAAAAAGACACCCGCACACCCTGAATATATGGAGGAGCCCCTAAAAAGACACCCACACACCCTGAATATATGGAGGAACCCCTAAAAAGACACCAGCACACCCTGAATATATGGAGGAGCCCTTAAAAAGACACCCGCACACCCTGAATAGAGGGAGGAGCCCCTAAAAAGACACCCACACACCCTTAATATATGGAGGAGCCCCTAAAAATACACCCACACACCCTGAATATATGGAGGAGCCCATAAAAATACACCCACACACCCTGAATATATGGAGGAGCCCCTAAAAAGACACCCACACACCCTGAATATATGGAGGAGGAGCCCCTAAAAAGACACCCGCACACCCTGAATATATGGAGGAGCCCCTAAAAAGACACCCGCACACCCTGAATATAGGGAGGAGCCCCTAAAAAGACACCCGCACACCCTGAATATATGGAGGAACCCCTAAAAAGACACCCACACACCCTGAATATTTGGAGGAACCCCTAAAAAGACACCCACGCACCCTGAATATATGGAGGAGCCCCTAAAAAGACACCCGCACACCCTGAATATATGGAGGAGCCCCTAAAAAGACACCCACACACCCTGAATATATGGAGGATCCCCTAAAAAGACACCCCCACACCCTGAATATATGGAGGAATCCCTAAAAAGACACCCACACACCCTGAATATATGGAGGATCCCCTAAAAAGACACCCCCACACCCTGAATATATGGAGGATCCCCTAAAAAGACACCCCCACACCCTGAATATATGGAGGAGCCCCTAAAAAGACACCCACACACCCTGATTATATGGAGGAGCCCCTAAAAAGACACCCACGCACCCTGAATATATGAAGGAGCCCCTAAAAAGACACCCACACACCCTGATTATATGGAGGAGCCCCTAAAAAGACACCCACGCACCCTGAATATATGGAGGAGACCCTAAAAAGACACCCGCACACCCTGAATATATAGAGGAACCCCTAAAAAGACACCCACACACCCTGAATATATGGAGGAGCCCCTAAAAAGACACCCGCACACCCTGATTATATGGAGTGAGACTGGGGACTCCTGGCGGCCAGAAGAGGTGGATGGAGCCGCCGTTCTCGTGGTGGGATGAGAGGTTAGTATGGGATTTTTTTGGGGGGTTCAGCTGGTGCGGATGCCACAGAAGCCATATCAATTAGCACCAGCTCCCGGCTGTGAGTAACTTTTCGGTAACCGCAGCCGGACGTAATAAGCGTTAGGACTTTGTAATCCTAACGCTAATTAACTCTTTGTGCTCACCAGGTGACACCACCCCCTAGGGCAGGGGTGGGCAAACTGCGGCCTGCGGGCCATATACAGCCCGTGGGCCACATGCTGCGTGCCACAGAGTTTTTTGTGGCCCACCAAGACAGTCAGAAAAATCCGCCTTCAACCGAGATTTCCTTCCCGTGCGCGACCGAAGATTCGTCTCGTATTTTCCACTAGGACGGTTCATGTGCAGACGTCCGCAGTGAGCCCCATCAGCTGGCTGGAGACAGGGGCTTTCTTCTACTCCCGAGGCGAGCGGCCGCTAGCATGGAGCTTGGCCGCTCGCCTGGGATGGGAACCACCTGACCAGCACGCGATCTCGCGAGAACGCGGCTGATCAGGTGTTCCCATCCCCGGCGAGTGGCAAAGCTGCATGACAGCGGCCGCTCGCCTCGGGAGTAGAAGAACGCCGGTGGACGCGGAGCCTGGGGCCACAGCAGAGGAGGCGAGAGCTGGGGGCAAATATACCCATGTGAGCTGCCTGGGGGCAATATATATCCATGTGAGCTGGGGGCAATATATACCCATATGAGCTGGGGGCAATATATATCCATTTGAGCTGGGGGCAATATATACCCATATGAGCTGGGGTCAATATATATCCATGTGAGCTGGGGGCAATATATACCCATATGAGCTGGGGGCAATATATATCCATTTGAGCTGGGGGCAAAATATACCCATATGAGCTGGGGTCAATATATATCCATGTGAGCTGGGGTCAATATATATCCATGTGAGCTGGGGGCAATATATACCCATATGAGCTGGGGGCGATATATATCCATGTGAGCTGGGGGCAATATATAGGATCCACTCCGGGTGCCAAATATTCTAGGTACGCCCCTGCTTTATACTATACATTGTGGATGCAATTCGAACAAAGACTACAATACAAAACATAATATATAATATCAAATATAATAGAATATACAATACAAAGTATAATATATAATATAATATAAAATATACAATACAATACAATACACAATATGAAATATAATATATTATATACAAAACAATCTGGTTATATAAATAATAATAATAATTAAATAAATAGTAATAGTTAATATTAAACATGTGCTGCTGTTATATCAATTAATTAACTTTTTTTCAGCAATACCATGGAATGGCGTTGATCCGTTAAGGGTTAATGAGAGAACCTTACAAAGAAACATGAAAAGAAAAATAGATTTTCTACACGGATTTATTTGGATTTATGTCTCCGTCCAGCCAGCATTGCTGGGAAACAGGAGCCCAGCCCAAAAGGTCATGCAAATACTGTAACAGCCTGCTCGTCTCAGCCCCTGGGAAGACTGTTTTATGATTTCTTATCATAAAAGGTCCAAATACTTGGCAGTGTGATTAGTTCAAACCAAGAGCAAACATGAGAACATGATCCTGTCCTCAGCCTTAACAGCTTCAGGACAACCTGCATTTCAGCCAAAGGTAACTATGTCTCTCAAGTACTTAGGACTTGGAGGAACAGTCCTTATCTTGAGCGCATCACAGAATCCACAGCAATAAAATGTGCAGTGTGTATGAGAATATCACAAAGCTCCACAGCAATAAAACTCACAGTAATGTGCAGTGTGTATGAGTGTATCACAGAGCTCCACAGCAATAAAACTCACAGTAATGTGCAGTGTGTATGAGTGTATCACAGAGCTCCACAGCAATAAAACTCACAGTAATGTGCAGTGTGTATGAGCGTATCACAGAGCACCACAGCAATAAAACTCACAGTAATGGGCAGTGTGTATGAGTGTATCACAGAGCTCCACAGCAATACAAATCACAGTAATGTTCAGTGTGTATGAGCATATCACAGAGCTCCACAGCAATAAAACTCACAGTAATGTGCAGTGTGTATGAGCGTATCACAGAGCACCACAGCAATAAAACTCACAGTAATGTGCAGTGTGTATGAGTGTATCACTGAGCTCCAGCTCTACAGCAATAAAACTCACAGTAATGTGCAGTGTGTATGAGTGTATCCCAGAGCTGCACAGTAATAAAACTCACAGTAATGTGCAGTATGTATGAGTGTATCCCAGAGCTGCACAGCAATAAAGCTCACAGTAATGTGCAATGTGCATGAGTGTATCACAGAGTTCCACAGCAATAAAACTCACAGTAATGTGCAGTGTGTATGAGCGTATCCCAGAGCTGCACAGCAATAAAACTCACAGTAATGTGCAGTGTGTATGAGCATATCCCAGAGCTGCACAGCAATAAAACTCACAGTAATGTGCAGTGTATATGAATGTATCAGCACCACAGTAAGGGCCCTATTACAATCTTCGCGTTAAAACGCTCGCACAACGCGTGAATTTGTGCGCCCAGCATTAATCGTTAACGCGTGTAAATTAACGCTGGTATTACAATCCTCGCGCATTTTTTCATCCGTCGAGCAATAACGAGCATAAAACGGACGTGCACAAACGCGCGCGCAGCAACGTCGCGCTCAGAAATCATTGTGCAGACTGTTTTTTTCACGCGATTCAGCCAATCAGAATTAAGAACCACAATTGTCTCCTGTTCAGTTTTTGCGCCTGTCAAAATCAATCTGCGCATATATGCTGCAGCAATAATAAAAACAGGCACAACTTCTCCATTTTATTGGTTTGGGTATGAGTAGAATGTGTAACTATACTTTCCTGTAGTTTTTTTCTGAGCTGGTGTATTTGGGTTTCGGCAGGTTGATAGAATTTGCCATTAACACCAGCTTTTAGGAGTTGCTAAAATTATGCGCGCAAAGGCTGTGCGTTACAAACTGCGCATAGATTGTAATACCATCCGCGTACCAGCGCACAAACGCATTTGCGCTCACAATGTTAAGTATAGGACGCGCAAAGTACAGTAAGCTCACGCAGCGTTCGCGCAGGTTCACCCACAGTAGACGTATACGCACGTTTGTTGCGCTGACAATGTAATACGACGTTCAGCGCAAAGGATTTTATCCCTTGCGTTAATGCGTTTTTGTGCCGGCGCAAACGTATGCGCCAAGAAGTTAATAGAGCCCTAAGTGTTTTCTTCTTTTGTGTAAATAATATAGATTGTTTGTGTTGTATATACATTCCATGTTTACACACATAGCTTTTCATAGTGACCCGGGTATACTCCAGGCCCTCGATCGCCGCCGGCCGCCTCTCCCTGTGATCTGTGTCCCCCTCCGGCGATCAGACAGGTTGGGAGGGGAGGGCGCAGTGACTGGTGGTGTTACAAAGTATGTGAGGTATCTGAACTAGTCGTGAGTGACCTACTTTTTTCCCAGTTAATAAGTAACCTATATATTCCACGCGCAGAGCATGATGTGAATGAGGTGGTGTTAATCGATTGATAATCTCATTAAACCGGGTTTTCAGTTATTCAGCGCTTTCTAGCGGAATTTTATCAAATAAACCAGGAAAATGACAAGGAAGGCGCCGTGTATACTGTCCAGCACATGGGGCTTAAAACTAGGAGGTTATTATTATCCTCCTTTATATATCGCCAACAGTTTCCATAGCGCTTTACAATAACCAAAGGGAACGAGAGAAAATTAAGAGAAACATGGGAGCAGAAACAAGAGGTGCAGCGGGCCCTGCTCACAGGAGCTGACACTCTATTAATTTCATTATGTAATATTTTTGCAGACCATAATTTGTGGAAACAGGAAACATACAGGGTTATCCAAAGAGATCCGAATTGCTTGAGAAAGGTAACCGAACGCTGAAATTCAGCGTTCGGTTACCTTTCTTGGCCATTCGGCTATCCAGAGAGCAGGCAATTCGCCAAATCCTGGCGAATTGCCTGAACATACGGTGCCTGTTCGGTGACTGTTCGAGGGCAGTGAAATCCCCATAAAAAAGCACTGCTTCGTCTATTCAGAGAACACAAACCAGCAGTGAAAGGTTCCCCTAATGCCCTGCCATTCAGTGGTTTAATTCAGCAAATTTATTCAGGCGAATCCCATAGGCTTCAATGTTAGAAATATTCCCGTTTTAATTCAATATCTAATAAACCGTTCATTATAAAATTCTGCAGTAAAAAGTCTCTTTATTTATAGATTTTTTAGGATATTTTAAGCATTTTTATGGATTTTTTTTTTTTTTAAAGTCCGATTTTTTTTTTAAGTTTACTTATTTTTTCTGTAACAGCCCTCTTTATTATCATTCATTGGATCATATGTAAATTTCAGACATTTTCAATCAGTAGTTTCTTTGAAAACAGCGTTTCACTTTTCAATCATTCATGCAAACAGTTTCTCTAATTTATTCACTTCGCTCTGTCTGCGGTGTGGGCTTTTTCCGGAGGCTGCGATTGGCTCCTGCTCGGCTTTTTCCGTGGTTTTCGGCAGGTTAATCCAGATGTTTATGTGGGTTTTCGGCATGCATTCGCCGGGTTTTGCGGTTAGTTTTCGTCAGGTTTGCAGCAGCTTTTCCCTGCAATTCGGGGACCCTGTGGTGTTTTCTGAATACACCGCAGGGTCACCGAAATGGGATCGGCAAAACGAACCGAATTGAAGAGAATGAAACGTCACCGAACGTGCGCTGACTTTTCGAATCTCTTTGAATAACCCTGAAAGTGTCAAAGATCCTGCGACTACAAGCTATTAGTAAGGATGAAACAACATACACCTATAAGGCCGGGATCAGACGAGCGTTTTGAAGAGCGGAAGGAACGTCCGTAAGAGTGGACATTCCTTCCACTCGACGCCCGTCTGGCCACCTCGCTGAGTGCACTCCTATGGAGGATTGCGCTGTGCAGTCCCATCAACGTGCGTCCTAGCTCTATGATGGACAGGCCTGCTGCACGGACGCAGCACGGCCGCTGTTGCGTGCGCAATCCATGCGCGCGCAACAGCATTTGGCCAGCCCCGTCGCATTGTCACAATGCTGCGATGTACGCCGCAAGCCACGTCAGTACGGGCGCACCTAGTATGCTCGTCTGACACTGGCCTAAGCCGCTGCCTGTGATCCGAACCTCCAATGTTGGGATTCGGCTGCTTTCTGCAGACCTGTTCTTGACATGAGTAACTTATCTGGTGACTGAATACCCATTGACCAGAGGGAGCCACGGGAACATGTTCTCATTCCTTTCCATGGTGAACTGAGCGAGTGGTCACTACTGTGTGCCAGAGGAAGCCACCCCGCTCTCATGCCACCTGGGCACACTACAATGAGGGAGAACAGAGACCCGGTGAGTTCCTGCTCACTGTTTTTTTAGGGACTCCTCCATTTATTCAGGGTGTGTGGGTGTCTTTTTAGGGGCTCCTCCATATATTTACGGTGTGCGGGTGTCTTTTTAGGGTCTCCTCCATATATTCAGGGTGTGTGGGTGTCTTTATAGGGTCTCCTCCATATATTCAGGGTGTGTGGGTGTCTTTTTAGGGGCTCCTCCATATATTCAGGGTGTGCGGGTGTCTTTTTAGGGGCTCCTCCATTTATTCAGGGTGTGCGGGAGTCTTTTTAGGGGCTCCTCCATATATTTAGGGTGTGCGGGTGTCTATTTAGGGGCTCCTCCATATATTCAGGGTGTACGGGTGTCTTTTTAGGGGCTCCTCCATATATTCAGGGTGTACGGGTGTCCTTTTAGGGGCTCCTCCATATATTCAGGGTGTGTGGGTGTCTTTTTAGGGGTTCCTCCATATATTCAGGGTGTGCGGGTGTCTTTTTAGGGGCTCCTCCATATATTCAGGGTGTGCGGGTGTCTTTTTAGGGGCTCCTCCATATATTTAGGGTGTGCGGGTGTCTTTTTAGGGTCTCCTCCATATATTCAGGGTGTGTGGGTGTCTTTTTAGGGGTTCCTCCATATATTCAGGGTGTGCGGGTGTCTTTTTAGAGGTTCCTCCATATATTCAGGGTGTGTGGGTGTCTTTTTAGGGGCTCCTCCATATATTCAGGGTGTGTGGGTGTCTTTTTAGGGGTTCCTCTATATATTCAGGGTGTGTGGTTGTCTTTTTAGGGGCTCCTCCATTTATTCAGGGTGTGTGGGTGTCTTTTTAGGGGCTCCTCCATATATTCAGGGTGTGCGGTTGTCTTTTTAGGGGCTCCTCCATTTATTCAGGGTGTGTGGGTGTCTTTTTAGGGGCTCCTCCATATATTCAGGGTGTGCGGGTGTCTTTTTAGGGGCTCCTCCATATATTCAGGGTGTGTGGGTGTCTTTTTAGGGGCTCCTCCATATATTCAGGGTGTGTGGGAGTCTTCTTAGGGGTTCCTTCATAAATTCAGGGTGTGCGGGTGTTTTTTTAGGGGTACCTCCATATATTCAGGGTATGCGGGTGTCTTTTCAGGGACTCCTCCATATATTCAGGGTGTGCGTTTTTTTAGGGGTTCCTCCATATATTCAGGGTGTGCAGGGTTTTTTAGGGGTTCCTCCATATATTCAGGGTGTGTGGGTGTCTTTCTAGGGGCTCCTCCATATATTCAGGGTGTGCGGGGTTTTTTAGGGGCTCCTCTATATATTCAGGGTGTGTGGGTGTCTTTCTAGGGGTTCCTCCATATATTCAGGGTGTGCAAGTGTATAACAGAGCTGCAGAGCAATAAAAGCCTTAGCACTTAGTCTGAATGTAACTATAATAAACGTTGTTAGAAATCGCTCGCTGTAAATAAGATTTATCTCTGATTCTAAATTGTGTTTTCATTGATTCAATTTGACTCTAGCTGCTTGTGACATCATCGTGACATCATCTAGAAAGCTTGGAATAGCTTTGTCTGTGACTCATCTTCCAGCACTATTCCCTAAATCCCATTGTGCAGCGCTACGGAATTTGTTGGTGCTTTATAAATTCTTGCAGTGTCCCTTTATGGGGTTGTGAAATGTTTAAAGGCTCGCTGGATTGTGTGCATGACAGTCGTGCTCTGCATTAGGACACCTCCGCGCTCTCGGGTTAAGGCGCCCGTTAGCCTCCGTGCCGTTTCTCGGCTGCTTTACATACCACTCGCTGATTTGAGTCACGCTTTGTACTGAAATGACTAAACTCCAGCAATTTGCTAAAAAGTGCAGGAAATGCACCTGAAACAGCGCTCGCTTCAAAAATACTCCTTTCACCGGTCCTACGTATCTCCATCGGTTCTTCATTCGAGCCACACGTTTCCATTCCGATGCAGAATTCCACATTTTCATTCAATCTAAGGGATTTTAATTCCAGAAAATAAAAAAGGGATTTAAAGATATAAATAAATGATATATTATTTTTTTTACTATCACCTACAGTTAAAATACACATATATACAGTATATTCACACATATTGCAGGAAATTCATATATATATATATATTATATACACACGTTTCTCTACATATATACACATAACCTTATAAATAGTCACATATTGCAGGAAATTCATATATAAATACACATGTGTATATACTGTATATATATATATATATATTATATATATATATATATAAACAGTATATAACCTTATCTATTCACACACATATTGCAGAAAATTCATATATATATATACTGTATACGCACATGTTTCCATACATATATTCATACACTTTTAAATACACACATTGCAGAAAATTTATATATATATATATATATAACGAAAACAGTGAGATGGGAGCACTCCGGGTCTTAATAAAATAAAAAAGTTTATAAGAAATCTACATACAATGTTGCGCACGGAAATCAGTGTGCAGACTATTTTTTTCATGCGATTCAGCCAATCAGAATTAAGAACCACAATTGTCTCACGTTAAGTTTTTGCGCCTGTCAAAATCAATCTGCGAATATATGCTGCATCAATAAAAAACACTCACAACTTCTCCATTTTACTGGTTTGGGTATGTGTAGAATGTGTAACTATACTTTGCGGCGTATTATTTTTTGGGCTGGTGTATTTGGGTTCGGCAGGTTGATAGAATTTGCCATTAACACCAGCTTTTAGGAGTTGCTAAAATTATGCGCGCAAAGGCTGTGCGTTACAAACTGTGCAAAGATTGTAATACTATCCGCGTACCAGCGCACAAACGCATTTGCGCTCACAATGTTAAGTATAGGACGCGTGACGTACAGTAAGCTTGCACAGCGTTTGCGCAGGTTCACCCGCGGTAGACGTATACGTGCGTTGGATGCGCTGACATTGTAATACGACGTTCAGCGCAAAGGATTTTGCTCCTCTCGTTAATGCGTTTTTGCGCACACGCTGACGTTTGCGCAAAGATTGTAATAGGGCCCATAAAATTTAAAGACATTCAAGGTTTTCAAAGATTTTACAATTTTTTTTACAGATTCCCCACACCTTAACTCAGAAAATAGATGATGGGAGTTTACTTCACAAAGTATGGTCATTGCTTGCTATATATATATATATATATACACAAACCCATCAGGTCTCGGTTTGGAGCAGCTGGATATGTGACGGATGATTTTGCACGAGTCCCTGATTCACTGTACGTGGATGTGACTCACATGCACACACAGACACTCACTCACACACACAGACGCACACACACACAGACACGCACACACAAAGACACACAAAGACATGCACACACACACAGACACGCACACACACACACAGACACACACAGACACGCACACACACACAGACACGCACACAGACACGCACACACACAGACAGGCACACACACACAGACATGCACACACACAGGCACACACACACACACAAAGACACGCACACACACACACACGCACACACACAGGCACACACACAGACACGCACACACACACACAGGCACACACACACACACACAGACACACACACACAGGCACACACACACACACAGGCACACACACACAGGCACACACACACAGACACACACACACACACAGGCACACACACACACACAGACACACACACACACCACACACACAGACACACACAGACACGCACACACACACAGACACGCACACACACACACACAGACACACAGACACGCCACACACACAGACACACACAGACACGCACACACACACAGACAGGCACACACACACAGACATGCACACACACACGCACACACAGACACGCACCACACACAGACACACACACACACAGACACGCACACACACACACACACACAGACACGCACACACACAGGCACACACACACACACACACACAGACACACACACACACAGCACACACACACACACAGACACACACACACAGGCACACACACACAGACACACACACACACACGGGCCTCCGAGAGGTTCCACTGAACCATAATGTAGAACATCTGTGTTACTTCTCCCCACGGATTTGTTTAAGAACCACAACAATAAAACCTCGGCTGCAATCACCTGACATCGCCCGCCGATAGGAAGTCAGGATTGCAACAGACTGAGGCACTGACTGAGGGGTCTTTGTGTTTTTCCTCACATCAGAGTTCTCCGTGAGGCCACGTACACAGCACCTCGTTTACATCATGGCCTATGTGTAACCCGGCCTGGTATTACAGGGCAACCACCTCAGACTTACATAGAGTTCCTTCCACCATGCTCTGGAACATTCCGAATGCCCCGTCATGTCAGGGCTGTCAAACCCTGGCCTCTCAGATGTTTCTGAACTACAACTCCCATGATTCTCTGGCCATCTATTGCATTGAAGGAATTCTGGGAAATGTAGGCATTCAACATCTGGGGAAGGCAGGCGTTTGACAGCCCTGCTTTAGGACATGGCAGGGACGGTGATCCGTGCCCATCGATCGGAGTGTTGTCTTGGTCTTTTCATAGAGAAGAAATCCAGCGTTGTCCTCATACAAGAGTCAGCGACCTTGGCCTTCCAAATGTTTTGGAACTACATTTCCCTTGTGACTCAACTAATCTAATGAGTGCCTGAGCATCATGGGAGATGGAGTTCCAAGATATCTGGTGGGCCAAGGTTGCTGACACTTATTTATTTACTTTACGAATAAATAAATAAATAAATAAATAAGTGTCAGCAACCTTGGCCCACCAGATATCTTGGAACTCCATCTCCCATGATGCTCAGGCACTCATTAGATTAGTTGAGTCACAAGGGAAATGTAGTTCCAAAACATTTGGAAAGCCAAGGTCGCTGACTCGTGTATGAGGACAACGCTGGATTTCTTGACATACTATAAGCCCTGTTAAGAATACTCTGTCCTGGAGTGTATTCACTAAACAGTGTCTTGTGGCACCTGGTAAGATTCAGACCAAAGCTGTGGAATTGGACGTATTTTCCAACATGTCTACGTTGCGTCCTGACTTTTCATCAATACTATTTTGCACCATTTTCCAACACAGCCATGAACTGCTCACCTCTCTGTAACTACTGATGAAGGCAATAAATTCTCTGTCTGCTTGTGTACGTAGTTACTCGTTTAACTTTCATAAAATAATAACAACAAACTAGTTATCTTTACTCTGTAAGCTCCATCACATCTTTAAACAGGTACACACTTTACATATGACTACGTTTTATGGCTGTGGAGCGCTGTGATACGCTCATACACACTGCACATTACTGTGAGTTTTATGGCTGTGGAGCTCTGTGATACGCTCATACACACTGCACATTACTGTGAGCTTTATTGCTGTGGAGCTCTGTGATACACTCATACACACCTCACATTACTGTGAGTTTTATTGCTGTGGAGCTCTGTGATGGGATCATACACACCGCACATTACTGTGAGTTTTATTGCTGTGGAGCTTTGTGATACGATCATACACACTGCACATTACTGTGAGTTTTATTGCTGTGGAGTTCTGTGATACGATCATACACACCGCATATTATTGTGAGCTCTATTACTGTGGAGCTCTGTGATACGCTCATACACACTGCACATTACTGTGAGTTTTATTACTGTGGAGCTCTGTGATACGATCATACACACCATACATTACTGTGAGCTTTATTGCTGTGGAGCTCTGTGATACGATCATACACACCACACATTACTGTGAGTTTTATTGCTGTGGAGCTCTGTGATACGATCATACACCCCGCACATTACTGTGAGTTTTATTGCTGTGGAGCTCTGTGATACGCTCATACACACCGCACATTACTGTGAGTTTATTGCTGTGGAGCTCTGTAATACGCTCATACACACTGTACATTACTGTGAGTTTTATTGCTGAGGAGCTCTGTGATACGATCATACACACCGCACATTACTGTGAGTTTTATTACTGTGGAGCTCTGTGATACGATCATACACACTGCACATTACTGTGAGTTTTATTACTGTGGAGCTCTGTAATACGCTCATACACACCGCACATTACTGTGAGTTTATTGCTGTGGAGCTCTGTAATACGCTCATACACACTGTACATTACTGTGAGTTTTATTGCTGTGGAGCTCTGTGATACGCTCATACACACCGCACATTACTGTGAGTTTTCACAGACAGGACTCCTCCACTCTGGCCATTAGCATCACCTCGTGGCACAGGTCTTTTATGTATTTTTGTTCCTCTGTCTCACCTATTGTACAGCGCTACGGAACATGTTGGTGATTAGTTCAAGTCCTACAAAACTTACAGGGTTATTCAAAGAGATCCGAATTGTGGCCGAACGGTAACCGAACAGTGAAATTCAGCGTTTCGGCTATTCAGCGTTTCGGCTATTCAGAGAGCAGGCAGTTCGCCAAATCCTGGCGAATTGCCTGAACATACGGTGCCTGTTCGGTGCCTGTTCGAGGGCAGTGAAATCCCCATAGAGAAGCAATGCTTCGGCTATTCAGAGAACACAAACCAGCAGTGAAAGGTTCCCCTAATGCCCTGCTGTACGGTTGTTTAATTCGACAGGTTTATTCAGGCGAATCCCATTTCAACAATGTTAAAAATATTCCGGTTTTAATTCAATATCTAATAAACCGTTCATTATAAAATTCTGCAGTAAAGAGTCTCTTTATTTATAGATTTTTTAGGATATTTTAAGCATTTTTCTGGATTTTTTGCGAAACTTTTTTCCCTTTTTTTTAAATCGTTTTTTCTTTTTTTCTGTAACAGCTCTTTTTATTATCATTCATTGGATCTTATATGTAAATTTCAGACATTTTCTTTCTGTAGTTTCTTTGCAAACAGCGTTTCGTTTTTCGAACATTCAAGCAACGTGGGGTTTTTTTCCACTCCATTCGTCTGCGGTGTCAGCTTTTTTCGGCGGCAGCTCTGCGCTGTGATCGGCGGCTGCTCTGCGCTCCGTCGTGTTCACCGGGGTTAATCCACATGTTTTTGCGTGTTTCGGTGTGCCTTCGACGGGTTTTGCGGTGAGTGTTCGTCGGGTTTGCTTCGGCTTTTCCCTGCACTACATCGGCCCTGTGGTGCTTGCTGAATACACCGCACGGTCGCCGAAATGGGATCACCGAATCGCACCGAATTGAAGAGATCGAAAAGTCACCGAACGTGCTGTGACTTTTCGATTCACTTTGAATAACCCTGTAAGTGTGGGAACTCACCAAGATTTCTGATCCCCAATTAGCGATTATCATCTTGCATGTAGCGCAAACACACACTCAAATCTGATACATTTATATATGTGCACTTTCATGGAAAGATGTGATAAATCATACATTTGTTGTGACTTATCAGGGAAACAAATGACTGAACACCTAATTAAAAGCTTAAGGCTAGGGTCAGACGAAAGCATTTTTACACGCGAACGTGAAAAAGTGCGTCCGAACGCATTGACGTATTTTTTCACGGAATGCGAAAAAACGGTCAGAAGACGCGCATTTTCGGGCGTGATTTTGTACGGATCGTCAATAAAACTCTTTTTGCGTCTGGACGTTATGTAGGCCGGACATTAGCAGCGTCTGACATCTCCTAATCACGCACACACGCCGCTATGCCGCAGCTGCGCACTCAGTACGTCAGTACTAGCGGTTCAGCGTTCTCAGAAAAATGCGTTCAAATTCCACTTGCGTTGCACAGCCGGACTTTTGTGCGGCCGTACATCGTATATTGGCCGTCATTGCCCGTCATCTGCTGCTAGTGCGGCCGTAATTATGTGCGCCAGAACGCACGTTAAAAGTGCGCTGGTCTGACCCCAGCCTTATAGTACGCGGGACCAATGGGAACTCAGTTCCCTCTGCAAAAATAGTGCAGGAACCAAGATCCCACCCGTTCCACTTGACCCCTGTATTCTGTCCAGTTACAAAGGGTCCTTAGAGGAGCTTCTTATACACATATTTTTCTTCCTTATCTCTTTCATGCAATAATAAATGTAATAAATGAATGAAGCGGCATGTTCGAGCTTCACTTTCTGTCATCATGAGATACTGGAGCCATTTATATCAATAAATGTGTCATTTGGAACAAGAGCAAAGTATCTTATTTACTGCAAGCTTTTAATTTTTATTACTTTACAGAAACACCGCCACATTTCGCACAGAAAAAGGGGCCCAAACAGGGCTGCCATCAGAACTCCTGGGGCCCCTTACTGAACCACGGGTCGGGACCCCCTTCCCATAACTGTGTATTTCAGTAACTAATATAAAATGAAGCATTTTGCCTCCTGTGCTGTTTATCTTATTTTACTTGCAGTGGGCTTATTCCCAGGTGGTCCACAAAGGGGGTAAAAGGTATTCTCTGTGCCTTTCATCTGCTCTGTGCTTCACCGTGGTGTGTAGGGATGTGCGTTTCGGGTTTCGGAATTTCGGAATTTTCACGAAATTTCCCGATTCTTGTTTTCGGACGCGGCCGATTTTCCGAAAATTTTTAGATCCGAAAATGGCAGATCCGAAAAGTTTTCCGAGCCGAAACGAAATATTTTCGGAATTTTCGAATGGACTTGAAATGTGTCAAATCGAAATTTATTGCTTTGAAACGAGTGGAAACAGACGTTCCGAAAAAACGAAAATTTCCGAAATCACGAAAAGTCGATACAAAAAACGAGCTAAGTGACACGAAAATACGAAAAATGGTCGATATTCCGAAAAAAAAATGTACACGAAAAACGAGTCGAGCCGAACCAAATCGAAACAGAAATCGGTCGAAACGAGCCGAATCGAAAAGTTTAAACATCCGAAAAATCGAATCGAATCGAACCGAAAAAAAAATCGGTGCACAAGCCTAGTGGTGTGTGGACCATTGTACTTGCTGATTCAGTAATGAGTTAAGTGCTCTGACCAATCCCAGATGCCACGGCCCGCCGGGAAGTTTCCCGGTATCCCAGTGGGCAAGTTCTGGATGACATGGATGCGCCTTTATATCTGTGTCACATAGACCAGCTGCATGAGGTTTGCCAAGGATTGGGCCCCCTGGAGCCACAGGGCCCCTGAACCTATCATGGCCTGTCACCCCCATGTCACAGAATAGAGACTGTTCCTTCTAAACCGGGACGCCTGGGAGGTAATGGTTAAATCCGCCCGTTGGTGTATTTTTATAAGAGGCTTCAATAAAGACATCAGCAGCAGCTCGGCCTTGATTATATGTTTGTTTTACATTTGTAGAATCCTGCAAGTTTGCAAATAAGCGATAAATCACTCCAAGCGAGCGCTTTACTAAAAATCAACAAAAAACATACAGGGTAATTCAAAGAGATCCGAATTGCTTGAGAAAGGTAACCAAACGCTGAAAATCAGCGTTCGGTTAACTTTCTTGGCCATTCGGCTATCCAGAGAGCAGGCAATTCGCCAAATCCTGGCGAATTGCCTGAACATACGGGGGGGGGCTCTCACAGTATGGGGGGGGCTCTCACAGTCAGGCAGTCCTGGAGGTACAGTAGATCAGGGCCCCCCGAAGTGCAGGGTCCAGGACAAGGGCCCCCTTTTCACCCCATCCAAAGGGCAGGCCTGGCCGTTGGGTATGGGCAGATCCCACCATGTTATCCTGGGGACATATCACTTCTGCATGCTGATGGACGGCACATGAAAGTACTTCCGGGCGGCATGTAGAATTTATACACAATCCCATCACGAGACCGTGAAAATTCCCAAGACACCAGCCGGAATAATTGCACCGATTCCCCTCTTCCGGCACATGAATTCTACACATGACAGGGCAGCAGGCTTCATATTTTCTGAGTTGGCTTGCCCCAGAATCGGGCTCCGTTAGAAGTGATAGGACTCAATGAGATGAAGCTACACCTCATGTCCCTGCTGGAAATCTGATTTACTATTTGTATCTTACACACCTCACCTTGAACCCACGGACTGCCGGGGGGAAACCACTGCGACCATGTGCGACCAGTGCGACCGTTATGGCAAAGCCATCTCTGGGCATAAGTGGGCACTAAGGCTGGCATCAGACGAGCGTATTTGAAGAGTGGAAGGAACGTCCGTGAGAGCAGACGTTCCTTCCACTCGACACCCGTCTGGCCACCTTACTGAGCACACTCAGTGCTGCAAAGCGCGATCCTCCTATGGAGGATCACGCTTTGCAACCCCGTCAGCGCGCTTCCTAGCGCATCGACTGGGAGGCTTTGATAATGGACGCTTGTTGATAACAGATGCTGCGACGGGCGCTGGTAAGCACGTCAGTAAGGGCTCACATAGTGCGCTCCTCGGACACTGGCTTTAAGGGTTAAAGTGTTAAATGTTTTGGTAAACGGATTGTAATTTAGGAGTTTAGTTTGTGTTGGTAATGTAATGTAGACCTATTGTCTGAACTGTCTGTGTGAATGTTTGCCCTTTGATTGATTTGATGGTCAGTTGTTGATAATGTGTTAATCCTGTCTGTTTTAAACTAATCAAGGTTCCTGTATCTCCTGAAGGAATTCACAGAGCTTCCAGGAATTATACAGCACTCCCACAAGTTCTGGCTGAGGGTTGTGAAGGATGGAGACCTGCTGAGGATCTGCTTGACTGGAGAGAAGGGACGGACACTGTAACAGGATTGGGTCTTGTTGTCCACAAGCTGGAGACCAGTAAACCCCAGCTGCTGTCACACATATCTTACATTGTCCACCATGGAGAACACATCCTACAGTGTCCACCATGGCAACCATATCTTACATTACCTAACACAGAGACCATATCTTATAGTTCCCACCATTAAGACCATATCTTACATTGCCCGCCCTGAGGAATATATCTTGCATTGCCTTACACAGGGACCATATCTTACAGTTCCCACCATGATGACCATATCCTACAGTGTTTACCATGGAAATCCAATCTTCCACTGCCACCATGGAGACCATATATATTATAATGGCTATCGTGTAGACCATATCTTATAGTTCCCACCATGAAGACCATATCTTACAGTGCCCGCCCTGAGGAATATATCTTGCATTGCCTTACACAGAGACTGTTCTGTTTCTCCACCAAAGCACTAAGAATGTAATCTCTTAATTTACTGTTGTGATGAGATGGCGATAACTCCCAGTCTAGATGAATTACAGACAGTGACTCAATCGAGATGACACCTTGAAGATCTGTTGAAGTTTTATTCCAAAACTGTAGAAAATCCACAACAATATACATCCGATAGGTCAAAAAATCATAATGAATCTGAGTCCATAAGGCTTGCAAAGGATTACTGGGAAGGAAACAAGGGTGGAGCTATCTGAACAGGAAATCCCTGCGCCATGAGGAAGGGAGGGGAGAAACCCAGGGGGAAGATAAGACATGTGCAATTCTTAAAGGCATATCACAAGTCATGTGAAACATGACAGAGACCATATCTTACAGTTCCCACCATGGAGAGCATACCCTACTGTGTCCATCATGACACCCATATCTTACATTGCCTACCACAGAGACCATATTTTATAGTTCACTTCCCACCATGGAGAACATACCTTACAGTTCCCACCATGATGACTATATCCTACAGTGTTTACCATGGAAATCTAATCTTCCACGGCCACCATGGAGGCCATATATATTATAATGGCTATCGAGGAGACCATATCTTACATTGGCCACCATGGAAACCAGATTTTGCAGTGCCCGCCAAAGAATCAATTTCTTGGGGGCCACCAATGCCATCTTTTGCAGTGACCACTAATGAAAGCCATGCTTGAGGGCCCCACGTTTAGACCTGTTTCTTTCAGTACCCACCGACACTTCGTTCATAATTCCAGGTTCCTTTATGTAAGGCCCAGCCTGGACCTCAAATCACTAAAGGCTCAGAGAGATACAATAGACACAGGCTCCAAAATGGCATCCGTACCTCCTTACTACAAGAGGAACCTCTTCACTGGGTAATGGCCGCAGAAGTGTCTGACAATAGTACACTCGCACAGGTCCTGCAGCACTCAGAAGGTGTCTAAGAGGGGCACTGGATCTACATGAAAGGCCCCTATTGTTCATTAAATGAGCCCAGGAATCCCAAACTGGTGCCTTGTCTAAGTTACCAATCAGCCTCCCGCTGTGAGGATCAAGAGGAGCATTGTCTGAGCCTGAGATAAAAGAGCATCAATCACAGAGTAATGGTGGGACTTCTTGAACCCAAACACAGACAGGCTGCCACTGTATACCCTATACCTCTCTCTGTATTAGCAGCTAACGAGGCAATAAAAAGGCAGAGAGATGGAGTAATAATCACTCAAGGCGGGAGTGAGGGCTCAGGCCTGGCTTCTTTATTGTTTACTGGCTCCTGCTAGGCCCCAGGCCTCTCCGCCATGTTTACTGATACCTCAGCACCAGGGAGAGTGTCCTCTGCTGTCTGGGCTACCTGGAATCTGCATAAAACTCAAGACAAAGTGCCACAACATGACAAGACGGGACACTTATCAAACGTGAACCCATTACCCGTGGCGTGTGAGGGCTTAACGTTTGATAAATGTCCCTTTGAGGCGGCGGTGTCAGTGAAATGCCCTGCCATTCGGTGTTTTCATTCGGCAGGTTTATTCATGTGAATGCCATAGGCTTAAATATTCCCGTTTTAATCCAATATCTGATAAACCGTTTATTATTTTATTCTGCAGCAAAAAGTCTCTTTATTTATAGATTTTATTAGAATCTTTTAGGCATTTTTCGAATGAAAACCTGTCGAATGAAACCACCGAACAGCAGGGCGCTGCGGCAACTTTTCACTGCTCTTCGGTGTCTCTGAAAAGATTAACCATTGCTTCTCTATGCCGTCGAACAGGCGCCATACGCCAGTCAATTCGCCAAAATTTGGAGAACTGCCTGCTTTCTGAATAGCCGAATGGCCCCGAAATGTCACCGTACGGGGAAATTCCTTGCTCGGTAACATTTCGGGGCAGATCGGCTCTCTGTGAATAACCCCTATAGATACATACAGGGTTATTCAGAGAGAGGTGAAAAGCAGGAGAATGGCAGGAGAAGAGAATAATCTAGAGCAAATAGCCGATTTGGAAAGTGAGATAAATGGGAGAATTTTTCTGGTTTGGCTATTTTGACCTAGAATTTTCACTTCTCCAGTCATTCTCCTGGTTTTCACCTCTCTCTGAATAACCCCCATAGAGATTAAAAGATAGAGACAGACGATATCTATCTATCTAATATTTAACCCCTTCAGAATCAGGGATAGGTAAATCCCATTGCTATTCATCTTGATACATATGTATACATATCTATATATACACACAGGCTCTATGTCCCCGTGGCCTTTCAGCTGCAGATATTGAATCTGCTGGTTGTGCCGTAGGGATATTTTGCGTCTGAGCACAGTCAGGTTCTGTGTTTTATTTCTGTGACTTTCTTTCCGTTTCGGCGTCCTGTGGGATCCTGATTCCCGAGGAGTCTTGCGGTGCGCCTTAATCCCAGCGTATTCAGACGGGCAGCGCTGCGCTACAGACATGATTCACTAATAACAAACATTTTGTTGGAGCGTGGGCCGTTCCACAAAATCTTATAAACAAATGTCGTCCCGGTCCGGCTCTCCTCCAGGCGCACGCCCTTCCTGCGCCGCGTGCCGTGTATCACTCCTCTGTTCCAGTGACTGGAACTCCTGGCATTATCTGAGAACAGAACATTACGCGGAGGTTCGCATCGCCGAGACTCAACCAGAGGAACAAAGTCACGTTCTCCGGCATCTGTGAGTACGTCAGCTCCTCTACACTGCGCTTTTTTTTTATTTTTTATTTAAGGAAGATAGATGAGAAAAAAACAATTTGTGCCAGAGGCAAACGGAAAGCGCTGGCGCTCACAGGGGAAAAAACGAAATATCACACAAACCCTGCATACTGTATCTGCCAGAAATGGGTTGTACCTCTAGGAAAACCTACACAAACGCGCACACACACAATGAGCTTTATTTAAAGTGACACGACCACTAACATAATCTGTACCTAGTTTACATTACAAACAAATATATCATAAAACACATTATAAAACACATTATAAAACACACCATAAAACACATTATATAACACACCTTAAAACACACTATAAAACACATTATAAAACACATTGTGAAACACACTATAAAACACATTATAAAACACATTGTGCTGTTTTTTTCATTGTTTGAAGTAATTGTTTGTAAAAAGGAAAAATAAAGTAAGTCTTTTTATCTCCTGTTTCCATTTTGTGGATTTTTCCCCTGATGCAACGTTTACAAAAAATCTTATGACAAGTCTCACTTTACAGCCGCGGTATAGGATAAAGTAACAGTGAAGAGGAAATGGGATGGGGGAGTGAAAGTTTAGACGTGTCTGCAGGGGGTCTATTGTGTTGTCTATGCTACCCAAAATAAGAGATGGTAGCTGAATGCGATCTGATACTGGACTAACAACACATTATACTACCCCTGGTAAGGTTATCTACATACATTTCACACAATACAAGTCAATAGGTCGGCTTTCTGGACTTCTTACCCTTTACTCCATTCTATGGCCAAAGCCACACAGTGAGGAGCAAGTGATGGAAACATACGGGGGGGGGGGCAGTTTACAACACAAAATATCACACAATGTATGCACCCAGTGACACATATAGAGGAAAATATCACACAATGGATGCAGCCAGTGACACATATAGAGGAAAATATCACACAATGGATGCACCCAGTGACACATATAGAGGAAAATATCACACAATGGATGCGTCCAGTGACACATAGAGGAAAATATCACACAATGGATGCACCCAGTGACACATATAGAGGAAAATATCACACAATGGATGCACCCAGTGACACATATAGAGGATAATATCACACAATGGATGCACCCAGTGACACATATAGAGGAAAATATCACACAATGGATGCAGCCAGTGACACATATAGAGGAAAATATCACACAATGGATGCACCCAGTGACACATATAGAGGGAAATATCACACAATGGATGCAGCCAGTGACACATATAGAGGAAAATATCACACAATGGATGCACCCAGTGACACATATAGAGGATAATATCACACAATGGATGCACCCAGTGACACATATAGAGGAAAATATCACACAATGGATGCAGCCAGTGACACATATAGAGGAAAATATCACACAATGGATGCGTCCAGTGACACATAGAGGAAAATATCACACAATGGATGCACCCAGTGACACATATAGAGGAAAATATCACACAATGGATGCACCCAGTGACTCATATAGAGGAAAATATCACACTGGATGCACCCAGTGACACATATAGAGGAAAATATCACACAATGGATGCACCCAGTGACACATATAGAGGAAAATATCACACAATGGATGCGTCCAGTGACACATAGAGGAAAATATCACACAATGGATGCACCCAGTGACACATATAGAGGAAAATATCACACAATGGATGCACCCAGTGACACATATAGAGGATAATATCACACAATGGATGCACCAGTGACACATATAGAGGAAAATATCACACAATGGATGCAGCCAGTGACACATATAGAGGAAAATATCACACAATGGATGCACCCAGTGACACATATAGAGGGAAATATCACACAATGGATGCAGCCAGTGACACATATAGAGGAAAATATCACACAATGGATGCACCCAGTGACACATATAGAGGATAATATCACACAATGGATGCACCCAGTGACACATATAGAGGAAAATATCACACAATGGATGCAGCCAGTGACACATATAGAGGAAAATATCACACAATGGATGCGTCCAGTGACACATAGAGGAAAATATCACACAATGGATGCACCCAGTGACACATATAGAGGAAAATATCACACAATGGATGCACCCAGTGACTCATATAGAGGAAAATATCACACTGGATGCACCCAGTGACACATATAGAGGAAAATATCACACAATGGATGCACCCAGTGACACATATAGAGAAAAATATCACACAATGGATGCACCCAGTGACACATATAGAGGAAAATATCACACTGGATGCACCCAGTGACACATATAGAGGAAAATATCACACTGGATGCACCCAGTGACACATATAGAGGAAAATATTTTCTTAACTAAACATACAAGAGAAAAACAAACACATGTAAGATATCAGCAACATCAAATAAACACAATAAGGACATGGCATTTTTGGTGGTACTGGACCTTTAATGAAAACATAGCATTTGCTTCAATGGAACAAAACGATATGTAAAAAACAAAACACAAATCTTGGGTTTGTAAATAAATACAATATTAAATGGTTACATTTTCTGTTTATGCTGGATTGTGTTTGCATTAGTTACATTTCTAAGCTGTAAATTGTCTGTGATTCCAAAGTTAGGGCTCTCCGTTTTTGTGCGTCCTTTTTACGCGTGTTATTTTTTGACGGATGAAATAATGCGCGAGGATTGTAATACCAGCGTTAATTTACGCGCGTTAACGTTTAACGCTTCGCGTAAACATTCACGCGTTTACCGTGCATTTTTGCGTGAAGGATGTAATAGGGCCCTCAGAGGTTTAATTTGGGGGAGGGGCTCTAATTTATGTCTCTACAAAAGAATGTGAATTTGCAAATAGTATTATTACTCCATTGGCTGCGTTACAGAGCCCCAAGTCAGCAGGTAATATATATTTATACATTTTTAAAAAAAAATTATTTCTAAATCAGCCTGTATTTTCTGCTGTAACGCCCCCGGGCGGGTAGTGCAGTGGTATGCGTACTTTCCACCCGTGAGCTGTAACCGCGGCGGGGCCTTGAGAAAGTGTTCCCATAAGTATGCAGTTCAAATGACTCTCTTCACTTCCATTGGTTGGACTCCTGCGTCGTTACAGGCCGTTCACTCCAACCTTACCATTTGATTTTTTTTCTTTTAAAAAAATTGGAAAATTGTAGCAAACACAGGCCCTGGTTATTTTATTTTATTTAGTTTTAATATACTTTAATTTGTGTGAGGATTTAATTATTTCTCCCTTTTAAAAAAAAGCTTTTTTTTTTTTTTTTAATAATTAATTTTTTTTTTATTTTATTTCTTGTTTTTTTTTATTTTTTATTTCTTGATTTATTTATTTTTATTTCTTGATTTATTTATTTTTTATTATTTTGCCATGCACAGAATGGTCTATAAACACGCAGTGTGTTTATTTGGAAGAAACCACCTCCTATTAATCAAAATAAAAACTAATATATATTTTATTAATTCTAATACATCAGCTGAATAAATATATGTTGTCCATTTGGTTTTTTTTTTTCCACCAATTATCCCAGCCTGTACCGCTATTAAAGCAATATATATATAGCGGTCTATAAGGTTTAAAGTACGTATTTTGTGTCTCATAAATAATGCTAAATAAAAATATGATTAATTTTCTGACAACGCATCGGGCGAGATCTCTGGCTGTGTTCTGCTTAAAGCAAAAATAAAAAGCAAAAAAATAAATAGTAAATTGCCTTTGCCTCTCCAGTAATCAGACACCCTGCGGGCATAATTTAAAGTCAGAGAGAAAATGATAGAAGCTGTGTGTGTATGTACAACACAAATTATTTTCCACTGGGAGATCTGCGCACAGTGTATCTAAGGCAGGTTGCGTTTTAAATGTTGCATTATTATCCTTTTATATTTTAATGTCAGAAAAATAATATGTATATATATATATTTATATTACACTTTTATTTGTAAACAAAAGTCTTGGCTATAAATAAATAAAAAATAAGTCTGCGAAAAAAAAAGTATTATTTGTTTATATTTTTTACTTTGTTTTATAATAATGAAATGACATATAATATACGACCCTGTATATGTAATAAATGCAAAACACTGCAGAAGGTACTTTATGTAATGTACGTGTAACCTCTAGATTGTAAGGTCGCCTGTTAGTAATTTCGTTCGTTTAGTTCCTCGTTCTACATATCAATCGTCGCCGCATAAATTGCGATAACGTTTAATAATAATAATACCGTTACGAATGATAATATTACTAATAATCGTATTATTATTTCCCTCGGTATTATTATTAAATAAATATTATCATAACTTAATATTGTATCAGTTTTAAATTGTGACAATGTTAACAATTATTTTTTTAACGGTATTTTGATATTAATAACAGTGATAAAAATACTGCGATAAATATTAAAAATGATACTGACCAACAATAGTAGTGATATAAAATACTAATAAATTATGCTAATATAAACAATGCTGTTAATAATAATCAATACAATTTTGATATTGGTGATAAAAATATGAACAACTGTGATGATAATACATTATGATAATATTAAATGATACGCATAATGCAAACACTGATAAAAAATGATGATATTAACCCTTTCGCTGCTGAGCCTTTTCCCACCTCTGTGCTGAGCTCATTTTTACCGGTTTCGCTCATCATGTTTAACCGCGTTTTGAAGCCTTATTTTAATATATGACCCAGACATATTATATATCGTTCTTTCCGGCAGACTGTGCAGATTCATAATGTATCATTATTATATGTATACGTTATGTCATGTCTGTATATTATAACAAAATATGCAATAAAATTTGAATTTTCAATAATTTACAATGTGTAAAGTGTTTTTTTTCACATTTTAAAATGTGATCGTTTGCGGTTATATTTTCTATGGGGTGCGCTTGTTAAAAAAATTAGAAATGAGGAATCGTTACTCTTTTTGGGGGAAATTACGTGTTTTTTAGCAAACGCCCCCCATAGAAAAATCGTTAGTGCAGCATCATTGTTCACATTATAATTGAAATGGGAACAATATTGTTGCACTAATAAATCTAAAATAAAAACCAAAAAACCTTTTTTTTTTTTTTAATTTTTTTTTTTAATATTTTTAATTTTATTTATTTTTTATTTTTTATTTTTTTACAGTTTACATGGTCATGTTTGGTATCATTGGAAAGGCCACGCTCTGGCCGTTACAATGATGGTAAACATTAACCCCTAGCTGTCACGGATCGGGAGATAGGGGGTTCATTGGAACCCCCTATCTCCACTATAGGTGGCAGCAAGGGGTTAATTTAAAAACTGGCGCCATCGCGCTCTGCGCGATGACGCCAGTCATTAGGGGGATATCCCGGAAGCTTGGCCGACATCCAAGATGTCGGCCAGCTCCGGGAGGGGACCGCGATACGGCGCATGTTGGCGCCATATCGCGATCCAGCCCCCTAGGGGTTCCAGGCGGTGCCTGCCTTTAACCGCTGGCATGCACGGATGGGAAGGGGGAGAGGTCCGAAGGACCTCCCCCCCTCCCATTCAGGCACCCTCCCTGCAATGGCGGGGGGGTGCCTGAAATAGACGTCATCGCGCATGCGTGATGACGCATATCATGCCCGCCGGGTTCCCGAGGTGGGGCTGACATCTATGATGTCAGCCCACACCGGGGGGCCGAGCGATCAGCCGGAATACCGGCTGATCGCGGGCTGCAAAGGGAGGACGCGCTCAGCGCGTCCTCCGCAGCCAAGTAGCAATGCGGTTGGACGCGCTGAGCGCGTCCACCGCATTGAAGTGGTTAATCATAATAGATACTAATAATAATTATAATAATATATATTATACTGATAATATTATTTATTTATTTATAAAGGATTTTACCTGGAAGGATACATTGAGATTTCTCTCATTTTCAGTATGTCCTGGGTTCAAGAACATTGAAATTTTACAGTCGTTACAGAAATACAAAGTAATAAATGCAAGATATTATACAGATTAAAACAGAAAATAAATATGTAGGAAATAGTCACTATGTTACATGATTACAGGTGCATTCTGTATACAGTCACTGTGTTACATGTTTACAGGTGCATTCTGTATATAGTCACTGTGTTACATGTTTACAGGTGCATTCTGTATATAGTCACTGTGTTACATGTTTACAGGTGCATTCTGTATATAGTCACTGTGTTACATGTTTACAGGTGCATTCTGTATATAGTTACTGTTACATGTTTACAGGCGCATTCTGTATATAGTCACTGTTACATGTTTACAGCTGCATTCTGTATATAGTCACTATGTAACATGTTTACAGGCGCATTCTGTATATAGTCACTGTGTTACATGTTTACAGGTGCATTCTGTATATAGTTACTGTTACATGTTTACAGGTGCATTCTGTATATAGTCACTATGTAACATGTTTACAGGCGCATTCTGTATATAGTCACTATGTTACATGTTTACAGGCGCATTCTGTATATAGTCACGATGTTACATGTTTACAGGCACATTCTGTATATAGTCACTATGTTACATGTTTACAGGCGCATTCTGTATATAGTCACTATGTTACATGTTTACAGGTGTGTTATGATCTCTGCTGTATATAGTCACTATGTTACATGTTTACAGGTGCATTCTGTATATAGTCACTGTGTTACATGTTTACAGGTGCATTCTGTATGTAGTCACTGTGTTACATGTTTACAGGTGAATTCTATATATAGTCACTATGTTACATGTTTACAGGTGCATTCTATATATAGTCACTATGTTACATGTTTACAGGTGCATTCTGTATATAGTCACTGTGTTACATGTTTACAGGCGCATTCTTTATATAGTCACTGTGTTCCATGTTTACAGGTGCATTCTGTATATAGTCACTATGTTACATGTTTACAGGCGCATTCTGTATATAGTCACTATGTTACATGTTTACAGGTGTGTTATGATCTCTGCTGTATATAGTCACTATGTTACATGTTTACAGGTGCATTCTGTATATAGTCACTGTGTTACATGTTTACAGGTGCATTCTGTATATAGTCACTGTGTTACATGTTTACAGGTGAATTCTATATATAGTCACTATGTTACATGTTTACAGGTGCATTCTATATATAGTCACTATGTTACATGTTTACAGGCGCATTCTGTATATAGTCACTGTGTTACATGTTTACAGGTGCATTCTGTATATAGTCACTAGGTTACATGTTTACAGGTGCATTCTGTATTGAGGTATGTTAATAGGGAGCTCTTGAGTGACTTTAGACTGGGGGAAGATTTGATGGCGTCTGGGAGGTTATTCCATATTTGTGGCGCTCTGTAGGAAAATGAGGATCGAGCCACTTTCTTTTGATTTTGTATTCCGGTATTGTAAGTAAGGTGCTGGTCCTGGATCGGAGGTTATAGGATGAGAGAACTGCTGGGAGAAGCAGCCTATTCAGGTAGGGTGGTAGTTTCCTAGAAAAGCTCTTAAACACCATATTAAAAATTATGCATTATTCATAATAGTGATAAAAAATACTAATTGTGATGGTAATAATAGGGGTTAAATACCACTAATACATTATAATATTAAAATACAGTTAAAAGTAATAATTATTGAACATTAAAACTACTTTTAATACTATTGAGTGACTTGTTGGGGTGGCTGTGGGCTCAAACGGAGGCTCAGGGCATCTCCGTCCAGGAGAGGGCAGTCGGGAGGCCCGTTGCCTGGGAGAGTGGCTACCATGGAACCACAGGGTGGGCCGTCATCGGATTTACCGGAGAGGAGGGCGGTCCAGGGTGAGTTGCCTATTGGTGGTGTGATGGCTGACAAAGAAGGCCGTTTAAGCCGTCGATCGAGGAGCCCGCGTTGCAGTCCTTCTTTTCTGGCTGGAGAGGAAGTGACAAGTTGGCGGGTGATGACGCGAGCGGTGGGCTCAATCATGTAATGTGGCATGCCGACACTCCAGGAGCCCGTGTTGCAGACCTTCTTTTCCGGCTGGAGAGGAAGTGGCAAGTCGGCGGGTGATGACGCGAGTGGCAGGCTCAATTATGTAATGTGGCGTGCCGACGCTGAAGGAGCCCGCATTGCAGTCCTTCTTTTCCGGCTGGAGAGGAAGTGGCAAGTCAGTGGGTGATGACGCGAGTGGCGGACTCCACCATGTAATGTGGCATGCCGACGCTCAAGGAGCCCGCATTGCAGTCCTTCTTTTCTGGCTGGAGATGAAGTGACAAGTTGGCGGGTGATGACGCAAACGGCGGGCTCCACCATGTAATGTGGCATGCCGACGCTCAAGGAGCCCGCGTTACAGTCCTTCTTTTCCGGCTGGAGAGGAAGTGACAAGTTGGCGGGTGATGATGCGAGCGGCGGGCTCCACCATGTAATGTGGCGTGCCGACGCTCGAGGAGCCCGCATTGCAGTCCTTCTTTTCCGGCTGGAGAGGAAGTGACAAGTCAGTGGGTGATGACGCGAGTGGCGGGCTCCACCATGTAATGTGGCGTGCCGACGCTCGAGGAGCCCGCATTGCAGTCCTTCTTTTCCGGCTGGAGAGGAAGTGGCAAGTCAGTGGGTGATGACGCGAGTGGCGGGCTCTGTTCACCAGTAAAAACACCCGGGGCACTATTCTGTAGTGGTATTTTGGAGCAGGCGCTAGCTCAGCACCTCGCCCAGGGAACACAAGGTTAACCACTGGAGTACTCGCGGTAGGGTTTCTGCACCACCGCTGTGAGTATCACCTCCTGGGGTCCAG
The DNA here is from genome assembly GCA_009667805.1 of Leptobrachium leishanense. NCBI lineage: Eukaryota > Metazoa > Chordata > Amphibia > Anura > Megophryidae > Leptobrachium > Leptobrachium leishanense. The sequence continues at coordinate 326,358,417 of CM019067.1, read as the reverse complement.
AGGGTTCCATTGAGGGTTACGCTACCCGGCCACAAGCCCTGCGCGACCTCGCTCTTGCGAGATGGCGGAGTGCGTTAAACACACTTATCCCAGTGCTAACGCTCGACACTCGATTTGGAGAACGAGCTCCCATGGCACAGCTTGTTCTCCTCTAGCTGCAAGTCATCAGCTCCTACACAAAGTAGCAAAGTTTGCAGCTCGGCTGTGATAGCGGCTCGTGATTCTCATTTAACGCGAGGGAAACAAGTCCAGCGGTATACGCGGCGTATACGCGGCGTATGCCCGAATCAGCTTTTCTGCAGGTAGAGCACAAAATCAAGCAGCAGATTGAACCACAAAATCCACATCCGAAAATCAGACGCGTTTACGCGAACCTGACACATTCCACCCCGGTTGCCCTTATTTTCGGGCGGCCGCTGCTGTCAGGGCTGGTAAAGGCGACAAGGTGTTAAAATGATGTTTTGCTCGTGGTTTAATCTCAGAGGAAAAGTTGACATTTTATAAATATCGAATTTTTTCCCCGGCGCGCCGGTGATGCGGAGAACTGAGTAAACACCCAGGGAATTGAGGTTTTCATGGAAATACTTTGCATTCCCGGTTTCCCTCCCCATAATCCGCACTTAGCGCTTCATTTCTCTCCTTGCGCTGAATTCTGAGGTCTGCAGGAGACCCCGACGTCCTGGCAGAGCGCGAAAATAAGGCGAAAATAAATAAAAATCCCCGAAAATTTAGGTTGTGACAGTCTGACAGACATAGGAGGGAAGTTACGTGAAACGTGTCTGAGAGTCTGAGCCAAAATCAAGCAGGGGCGGCGAGACGAAAAATGCAGACAGACCAGTCACCAGGCTGAGTTATGGCTCCTGCACCCTCAGCGGCGATGCACTCAATTAATTTAATCCTTTTTTTTTATAGAACTTACTACAAGTTTATCAAACAGTCCGAGGGCAGGGTAAGCACCGCTTCCAACACCTCTGAAAGGAAATCGCTGGGGGTAGCAGTTACAGAGCCGCCATCTTTTCCTGGACACATACAATATATTCATGCTGATGGGCAGTGCATGAAAAATGTCACCCTGCAGCATGTATAATCCATACCCTGCAGGTAAGAAATCAAAAAGGAATCCCAGGAGACCCGCCTTGATTTTCCTTCCTCCAGCGTATGAACATACTTGAAACCGTGAGAAATCTCAATGTATCCTTCCTGGTAAAATAATTTATAAATAAATAAATAAATTATACATGTTGCAGGGCAGCACTTTTCCCTGTGCTCCCCCTCTGCAAGAAATAGTAATATGGGTCCAGGAAAACATGGCCGACCTGGCAACTCTAGCTGGAGGTGGCGTTACAGGCAGGTTCTTCCTGCACTATAGATGACGTCACGACCTATAACGGCCAATTATATCCATTAAATCCAGTTTAGAAAAAGAGCAAAGTATCTTATTAGAGTGATTTCTAACAACATTTATTGCCCACACACCCTGAACATATGGAGGAGCCCCTAAAAAGACACCCGCACACCCTGAATATATGGAGGAGCCCCTAAAAAGACACCCGCACACCCTGAATATATGGAGGAGCCCCTAAAAAGACACCCGCACACCCTGAATATATGGAGGAGCCCCTAAAAAGACACCCGCACACCCTGAATATATGGAGGAACCCCTAAAAAGACACCCGCACACCCTGAATATATGGAGGAACCCCTAAAAAGACACCGCACACCCTGAATATATGGAGGAGCCCCTAAAAAGACACCCGCACACCCTGAATATATGGAGGAGCCCCTAAAAAGACACCTGCACACCCTGAATATATGGAGGAGCCCCTAAAAAGACACCCGCACACCCTGAATATATGGAGGAGCCCCTAAAAAGACACCCACACACCCTGAATATATGGAGGAACCCCTAAAGACACCCACACACCCTGAATATATGGAGGAACCCCTAAAAAGACACTCACACACCCTGAATATATGGAGGAACCCCTAAAAAGACACTCACACACCCTGAATATATGGAGGAACCCCTAAAAAGACACCCGCACACCCTGAATATATGGAGGAGACCCTAAAAAGACACCCACACACCCTGAAAATATGGAGGAGCCCCTAAAAAGACACCCACACACCCTGAATATATGGAGGAGACCCTAAAAACACACCCACACACCCTGAATATATGGAGGAGCCCCTAAAAAGACACCCGCACACCCTGAATATATGGAGGAACCCCTAAATGACACCCGCACACCCTGAATATATGGAGGAGCCCCTAAACATTGGGATTTGGGCCTAGTATAGGCTTTCCTTGATAATTAGGGACACATTGTAGTCATAATCCCTTCATAACCATATACTGGAGCTGTTAGGTAATATTTGGTGCAGTGTGCGTTTTCGGTGAGTTAGTCTGATCATGCCTCCAGTGAGTGGATCACATTAATGTGAGCAAAGGTTGCTCTTTGTTTTTCATGGGAGAATATGTTTATCACACGTCACCCGTTTGCTCCAAGGCCTCACAGCGTGTGTGATTATATATATATATATATGGAGAGCTGATACAATCCCTCTCTCCCGTATAATACTCTATACTCGCTTGTCCGGCTTTGCAGCCACGTTGTCCGTCCTTTCTGTTGTTGCCATCTCCCTGCTCATCATTGGCAGGATCCAGTTTGACTGGAATATTTGGGAGCCCCGGGACAGGAGTTTGTCTGAAGTAATTGCATGTAAAACGGAAAAATAAAATTAGATATTTTATCTCTGGGTTCCAGCTTCTGGATTCTTCCCAAAATGCAACATTTCCCAAAAACTATGCATTGCGGCTCTTGTTTATTTAATCTACAATATCTACCAGTTAATGAGGTGGAGGAGAGAATGTTTACATAAGACTGCAGGGGGTCTATTGTTCTCCAGGTTAATTGAGATGAGAGCTGGCAGCTGAATGAGATAAGACAGGGAGTTTAAAAGCCTTCTGATCTACCTGGTGAAGTCCTTTGAATACATCCCAAAGCTAAACCCTGGTGCTATGTGAAGAAATGCCATTAGTATCTGGATTCTCAAGTCACTCTGAATCGAGAACAAAAAGTAGAGTTTTTCACTGAAAATCAAGTTTTTCTACGCTTTATCTTATTTATTTAGTATGGAATTAAAATGATAAACTTTTTTAATGAAGCGGAATGTAATCCAACCCGGATTTCCACAATGTAGGTGGGGGGGGGGGGGGTTCGGTTAACACACACAAATTATTATTTAGCCTTTTCAAAGTAATTTGCGTTTTTTTAAGAAAAAAAATCTACATTTTGAAATAAAACACAAATTATTCTTTATTTATCTATTTCAAAATGTAGATTTGTTTTTAAACCCTACAAATTATTCATTATTTATTTCAAAATGTAGATTTAAACCCCCCTACAAATTATTCATTATTTATTTAAAAATGTAATTTTTTGGTTTTTTTGTTAAAAAGACAAATTATTCATTTATTTCAAAATGTAGATTTCTTTAAAAAAAACACACAATTATTCAAGATTTGAAAATGTAGATTTGTTTTAAAAAACTCCACAAATTATTCTTTATTTCACAATGTAGATTTGTCTAAAAAAACTCCACAAATTATTCATTATTTATTTCAAAATGTCGATTTTTTTATTTTTTTTTAAAAACACAAATGATTCATTATTTATTTCAAATTGTAGATTTGTTTTATTATTATTTATTTATCTATTTCATAACAAGCCTCCTTATCTGGCCTTCCATACTTTCAGGGTTATTCAGAGAGAGGTGAAACCCAGGAGAATGACTGGAGAAGTGAAAATTCTAGGTCAACATAACCCTGTTTATGTCTGGTGTAAGTAGTCAGTTGTTTTTGGACATTCCCAGAGCTATTTTAATGCAATGGGCGGCTGATTAGTGTTTCTTTGTAGTGTTTGTGCATTCAGACACTAGATACACATCCCATACATTGATTGTATCCATTCAATAAACATTGTGACAAACTCACAGATACATTGGAACATGTTTACATATGATACCAGGACAATAGAGGCCTCTCATCAACCTCTGAATTGGCCTATTCATAGCCAGGACATGTTCCTCTGGTGGAAAAAGACATTGTTCTGCAAAGGAAATCATGTCCACCTTGAGGTCCTCCTCACCCCTCTGGAGCTCACCCTTCTTTGTGTAGATTAGCATAATTTATGGGAATATGTTAATTAACCCTTTCTATTCCCTCAGGGAGGGATGTGACACATAGGAACAATAATATGCTTTATCTCTGGGCCAGTGACCTTGGCCTTCCAGGTGTTTTGGAACTACATTTCCCACGAGTCTCCACCAACCTAATGAGTGGCTGAACATAATGGGAGATGTAGTTACTAAGGGGTGGACATCCTGAAATGCTGCCCCTTGGTGTAGAGGATATTGAGGGACACAGTGCTATGAATAGTGAGGGATGCAGTGCTGAGGATAGTGGGGGATGCAGTTCTGAGAATAATGGGAGATGCAGTGCTGAGGATGGGGGATGCAGTGCTGAAGACCATGGAAGTTGCAGTGCTGAGGATAGTGGGGGATGCAGTGCTGATGAACATAATGGGAGTTGCAGTACTGAGGATAGTTGGTGATGAACTGCTGAAGCCAGTGGGGGATGCAGTGCTGAGGATAGTGGGGGATGCAGTTCTGAGCATAATGGGAGTTGCAGTGCTCAGGCTAGTGAGGGATGCAGTTCTGAACATAATGGGAGTTGCAGTGCTGAAGCCAGTGGGGGATGCAGTGCTGAAGCCAGTGGGGGAAAGCCGTTCTGAGCATAATGGGAGTTGCAGTGCTGAGGATAGTGGGGGATGCAGTGCTTAAGCCATTGAGGGATGCAGTGCTGAAGCCATTGAGGGATGCAGTGCTGAAGCCAGTGGGGGAAAGCCGTTCTGAGCATACTGGGAGTTGCAGTGCTGAGGATAGTGGGGGATGCAGTGCTGAAGCCAGTGAGGGATGCAGTGCTGAAGACCATGGAAGTTGCAGTGCTGAGGATAGTGGGGGATGCAGTGCTGAAGACAGTGAAGGATGCAGTGCTGAGGCTAGTGGGACAGCAGTTCTGAGAATAATAGTAGGTGCAGTGCTGAGCATAGTGGAGGATGCAGTGCTGAGCATAGTGGGGGATGCAGTGCTGAGGATAATGTTATTCAAAGAGCACTGAAATTTCACCCTTGATTTGCCGACCCTGCAGTGAATTCAGCATTCACAGCAGAGTCCCCGAAGTGTGCTGAATCGATGCAACGAACGTCACCAATAAGCCGAATGCAGCTGTAAACCGCCGAAAAATCACAGAACGAATCGAGAAACCACAGGAAAAAAAATCACTGAATCGATCTGAAAAAACGCCGAATGCATCCTCAGACCGCCGAAAAACCACCGAATCGATCCGATAACCTGCCGAAAAAACACCAAATGCAGCCGAGGATCTGCTGAACAGACTACCGAACGCATCAGGAAAAAGCCGACCACCCGCCGAACAGGGATAAAAAATAGAAAACTTTTTAAAGGCATTTTTAAAAAAAACAAAGTGCTTGAAAATGCCTGGAATTAATATATCAGATCCTATAAATAATAATAAAAACATCTGTTACAGAATAAAAAAATCTGGATAGAAAATTTCACTGAAAAAATCCCATAAAATGCCTAATAAATAAATAAAGAGACTTTTTGCTGCAAATGAAAAGAATAAACAGTTTAATAGATATTGAGTAAAAAAGGGGAATATTTTTAACCTGTCGAACGAAACCACTGAACATCAGAGAATTTCACTGACATTTCTCTGCTGTTCGGTGTCTGTGAATAGATTAACCATTGCTTCTCTATGGGGGATTTCACTGCCGCCGAACAGGCACTGTACTTGCTGGCAATTCACCAATATTTGGTGAATTTCCTGCTTTCTGAATAGCCGAATGGCCACAAAATGTCACCGTTCGGGGAAATTCACTGTTCGGTGCAATTCGGCGCTCTCTGATTTAACGCTTTTGGTGTCAAATGAGCTCAAACAAAATTCAGATTTTTCAATATGCTCGGTTTGCACGTCCTGGATCTTTTGGCACGTTTTAAGATGAAAAACCTGAATCTTAACATTTTCTGACTTCACGACTCATTCAACTTGAAACCTGCCCCATTTACTCTTTAGTCAATAACCCTCCCCTCCCCCGCTGAATGAACTGCCCTGTATCAGGGCCTGATCTCCTGTATACAATGTGTACATGCTGTATAGGGGGTGTCAGGGTTGACACATAGTCCTGGATTTGGTAATAATGTCTTATCAGCAGGTGGGAGGACGTATGGGCATTTTTTTTCTTCTAGCCAGTAGCTTATAGTATGCAGGGGAAACAAATATACCAAAAGTAAACCAGGGAGCGCAAAAAAAGAGAGACTTAGAACACTCACACCAGGTGGAATGTAATAAGGAGAATACTCATCTTTGGTGTAGAGCAAATGGATAGGGCTTATAACCTATTGGATGAGAATAGAAAACACAGATTGTGCAATACCAAAAAAACTAATGGACAATATAGAATGAAGCGATTTCACACTCACAAAAATGGAGCCTAGAAGGCTCTCTGTCAGCGCCTGTAAGCCACTTTGAGGGGGGGGGGCTTCACCCACAAGGGTCCACAAAGAGCTTCTCTGCTTCTTTCTTCCTCTTTTACTCTCTTGTATCAAGGAGGAGGGATATAGCAGATAGAACCTCGAACAGATAAAGAGTGTATAGCGTAATATTGTAAGGCTCACACAGAAAGAACAGGTAGAATAGGCACACTCACGTGATTTAGAGCCTCCTGGAGGGTGGCTCAGTAGGGATAACCTTAGACCATATATGGGTGGGTCTTCACCCTTCTTGAGTCTCAGGAAACGCCAGATCCAAAAGATAAAATTAATAAAAAATTGACAAAATAAAGTAAAAATAGAAAATGAAAATGGAAATAAAAAATGGTAAAAAAGGGGGTTTAATATTAATAAAACAAGGTTTTACCCCTGTTACCTTGTTTTATTAATATTAAACCCCTTTTTTACCATTTTTTTATTTCCATTTTCATTTTCTATTTTTACTTTATTTTGTCAATTTTTTATTAATTTTATCTTTTGGATCTGGCGTTTCCTGAGACTCAAGAAGGGTGAAGACCCACCCATATATGGTCTAAGGTTATCCCTACTGAGCCACCCTCCAGGAGGCTCTAAATCACGTGAGTGTGCCTATTCTACCTGTTCTTTCTGTGTGAGCCTTACAATATTACGCTATACACTCTTTATCTGTTCGAGGTTCTATCTGCTATATCCCTCCTCCTTGATACAATTTCCATTATTTTTTTGCGCTCCCTTGTTTACTTTTTTTGGTAAATTTGTTTCCTCTGTTTATATATGTGGGTGAGGGATACACCCATCGGTGAGCTGCATATATCTTTCCATATATTTGCATATATTCTTAGCGCCTTATAAACATCTTTGACCTATTAATTTGGGTTTTTCTGTTCAATTTTATAGTATGCAGGGCCTGGGGATGTGAGGTTACAGGGAAAAATCAGGTAGAGGGAGGTGAAAGGGGGTGAGGGGATAGGAATGGGGGGGGGGTGACACCCCGCAGTGCCTGCTGACACGCTTTAATCAATGAGATTAGGGTAGAGAGGGTGGGGGGGCTGTCAATCATCGCTTGAGTACAGTATCTACTAACTGCATCGTGATTCTCTTTAAATGCCAAATAATGGCATATTTTACCTTTTTTGCTGAAAAATAGAGAAGTGGATGAATATTTATACAGATACTGTATATATAGTAAAAAAAATAAATAGATATTAATCTTTTTTTTACAGCTGTGTTTTCTACCTCCCTATTTCCAGACTCTGTAACCCGATATCGATCCTCCTGTTCAGAATAAGAGGATCTAAAACCCTCTACTAGGTCAAATAGAATTAGGGTTGGGGAACAGGGTCCCACGGTAAACTGGGGGTTTCTGGATAAACAGGATTAACTCCACGCAGGCAGAAAATAAGTCAACAGAAAGCGCCGAATTGGCCACGAAAGTGCACCGAATGGTGAATTTCCCCGTGTAATTTCGTGGCCATTCGGTTCATTCAAAAAGCTGTCAGTTCACCAAATATTGGGAAATTGCCAGTGAAACACAGTGCCTGTTCGACGGCAGTGAAATTCCCCATAGAGAAGCAATGGTTAATCTATTCTCAGACACGGAACAGCAGAGAAAAGTTGACGAAGTGCCCTGCTGTTTGGTGTTTTCATTCGGCAGGTTTATTCAGGCTCATGTTAAAAATATTCCCGTTTTCATTCAATATTTATTCAAGTGTTTATTCTTTTCATTTGCAGCAAAAAGTCTCTATTTTTTTTAAGGCTTTCTTTGGATTTTTTTTAGGTGAAATTTTTAATTCTGATTTTTTTTTTTTACATGTGAGTCGAAGTGAGCGAAATGGGCTGAAATGCTCTGCAGACAGTGCCGCAGCTCATCGTTTTGGCAGGGCCTTTCCTGTTTTCTTATTACCCCCTCCCAATAACCCCTGGGGGGTAAAATGGCAGCCCCTATGAGTGCTGGGTGACCTTCACAGGAGGGTCCTCTCACACCTTTTAAATGCTCTCAGTGGGAGAGAATCTTCTAAGAAGAAGCAGATACTTTGTATCTCGACCGATTGTCTGAACAACCACACCAGTGACCAGAAACTGGGACATTCCCACCCAAATAATGGGTTGAAAGCCACAGGAGGAGACGGGCGCGGGCCAGGGCTTCACCAGAGTATTCACTAAACATGGGTCGCAACCTTGGCCCTCCAGGTGGCTTTGAACTACATGATGCTCCGCCAGGTCGGCCATGTTTTCCCGGACACATATTATTTCATGCAGAGGGAGAGCAGAGGGAAAAGTGCTGCCCTGCAACATGTATAACTCATATGCTGCAGGACGGAAATCAAGGCACCTGGGATTCCTTTCCGGCAGCGTGTGGATTATACATGCTGCGGGGTGGCATTTTTCATGCACTGTCCATCAGCATGAATAAATTATATGTGTCCAGGAAAACATGGCCGACCTGGTGACCCTAGTGTGGACAGGGATTTCATTGACAAACCTGATCTTACGCCCAGGAGATCCAAACTCTGCACCTTATTAACACACACTGAAAAAAATCCAAAAACATGAATAAAAATAAAAACAATACTTTACTTTTTAATCAAATACTGATGTTTTAATTTAATTTCCGGTGGACCCCTAAAACTCCACCCCCTTTATTGCTCCGGAGGCTCCTTGATATTTAACAACGTTCCCGGTTTTGTAGATACAATGTTGTGAAAACGTAAGAATTGTCACAAATCATCGGAATGTCAAGCGGCCAAAGAGGGGCCCCGTGCGTTTTAGGAGTGCCGCTGGAGGCGGGGCCAGGGACAAGGATATTCTCAGGGCTACCGTTAAGCCCATCCTGAAATAGGGGGCTCTATTCCATTCTTGTCGGTAACAAGGAGCCACGACACCGGCGCGAGGTGACCTGTTACCTTCTCTATTCCGGCCCAGTTGCTTGAGTTGGGAGCAGCCAGGAGCCGGTGAATAGTACCGGCAGTGGCACTGGAGGGTGCTCTATGGAATAGCTCGCTGGTCTCGCTCCGAGCCGGAGCCACCATTATCATCGTTTACACAATCAGGGTTATTCAAAGAAATCCAAATTGCTTGAGAAAGGTAACCGAACAGTTAAATTCAGCATTCGGTTACCTTTCTTGGCCATTCGGCTATTCAGAGAGCAGGCAATTCGCCAAATCCTGGCGAATTGCCTGCACATACAATGCCTGTTCGGTGCCTGTTCGAGGGCAGTGAAATCCCCATAGAGAAGCAATGCTTCGGCTATTCAGCCATATTGCCGAGTTTCTCTGCTGTTCGGCAGTCACATTCGGAAAGGTTTATTCAGGCGAATCCCATCGGTTTCAATGTTAAAAATATTCCCGTTTTAATTCAATATATAATAAAGCGTTTATTATAATATTCTGCAGCAAAAATTCTCTTTATTTATAGATTTTGTAGGATCTTTTAGCCAATTTTTTGGATTTTTTTTGCGAAAAATTGTTTTCCGTTTTTGTTTTTAATCGTTTTTTCTTTTTTCTGTAACAGCCCTTTTTATTATCATTCATTGGATCTTATATGTAAATTTCAGACATTTTCGCTCAGTAGTTTCTTTGCAAACAGCGTTTCACTTGTCAAACATTCAAGCAAACTGTTTTGGTTTTTTTCACTCCATTCGTCTGCGGTGTCGGGTTTTTCCGGCGGCTGCTCTGAGCTGTGATCGGCAGCAGCTCGGGTTTCTCCCGTGTGTTCGGCGGGGTTAATCTAGATGTTTTTGCGGGTTTCGGTGTGCGTTCGCCGGGTTTTGCGGTGAGTGTTCATCGAGTTTTCGGCGGCTTTTCCCTGCACTACGGCGGCCCTGTGGTGGTTACTGAATACATCACAGAGTCGCCGAAATGGGATCTCCAAATCGAATTGAAGAGAACGAAAAGTCACCGAACGTGCAGTGACTCTTCGATTCTCTTTGAATAACCCTGACAGCCTCTGCGAATTCCATCGACCTGAAAACAAAAACAACAAATAAATAAATAGAATTCTCCTTCTAACAGGAAGGTAAATCAATAAAAATGTAACAAAAAGTATCCGTGTCATTACCTTGCTTTTACTCTCCGGAACGAAATGTATGTATTGTGTATATTTCGTTTATATTTAAAAAAAATAATTAAAAATTGATTGAAATAGAAAATAAAAATGTAGCAAAAAAGTGTCGAAATAATTAAAAACGTCCTTTTAAAATAAAGAATAAAAAGTCTTTTGTGAATAATAGAAAAATAATTAAAAAAAAGTCTGTTAAAAAATATAAAAGGTTTTTGTAAATAAATAAAAATAATAAATGATCTTTAAAAAAACTAAATTAATTAATTAAAGATAGGATTGAATGTAAACACATAATATCGGATCTGCCCGTTTCGAACTGCCGAATTGAAATCACTGAAAATCAGGCCATTTCGACCCAATTTCGGTGCAATTTGGCGTTCTGTGAATAGACAAATCAAAAGTTCTTTATGGGACAATTTCGGTGCTGCCGGATCACACCGAATTGCGGCAACATGCACTGTATGTTGCTGTCAATTCGCTTGAAGTTGGCAAAAATACAGCTCTGTGAAAAGACGGATTTCCTGCGAAATAGCAGATACGTGAAATTCCCCGTTCAGCGCAATTCGGCGGTAAATTGTGCAGTGTACAAAGTATCGGAGCCGGAAACAAACAGTAAGGAGACGTTAAATCCGCGCCGCAAGCTGAGGCCGCTACGCTAAGGTCGGAATATCAACTGCTGCTCTTAAAACCAGATTAGTGCCCCTGGTTTGCCTTGACGTTGGCAGGTGAGCTTGCACTTTAAATGGCCACACAAAGCAAATGGCAATCCCGTGTGTTTTTGTTCAGCGCGCAGACGTGGGAAGCGCCGCAGAGTGAGGATTTCTCCGCTCGAGGACCGCAGACGTCCTTTCTCCGCGCCTGACTTTTAATTAATTATATTAAAGTACGTTAAAGCCCGTCCGGTTAATCCTTTGTTGTCGCTGGTTATCCAGGACAGGATTACGTGCTGATATAAACACGCCGCATGCTCCCGGGCTGCTGCACAGGACGCCAGGCCTCGCACTTCGCCCACGACGTGGAGAGATGGTATCGGGTTTGTTCCACCAGAATTCACTGTTTATAAACAGAGCAAATCTGACACGTGCAGCAGAACAATCTGATTAATCCGACAGCCACGGAACATCATCAGCTCACACAGGACTCACACACGCCTACCGCCTCTGTCTGTCTGTCATTTATCTACCTGTCCATCTGTCTTTCTATACGCCTGTGTAGAATATTCAACTGTCTGTATCTATCTATCTATCTATCTGTATCTATCTATCTATCTATCTGTATCTATCTATCTGTATCTATCTAGCTGTGTCTATCTGTCTGTATCTATCTGTATCTATCTGTGTCTATCTATCTGTATCTATCTGTATCTATCTGTATCTATCTGTATCTATATCTATCTATCTGTATCTATCTATCTGTATCTATCTATCTGTATCTATCTATCTGTATCTGTATCTATCTATCTGTATCTATCTATCTATCTGTATCTATCAATCTGTATCTATCTGTATCTATCTGAATCTGTATCTATCTGTATCTATCTGAATCTGTATCTATCTGTATCTATCTATCTATCTGTATCTATCTATCTGTATCTATCTATCAATCTGTATCTATCTGTATCTATCTGAATCTGTATCTATCTGTATCTATCTATCTATCTGTATCTATCTGTATCTATCTATCTGTATCTATCTATCTGTATCTATCTGAATCTGTATCTATCTGTATCTATCTATCTGTATCTATCTATCTATCTGTATCTATCTATCTATCTATCTGTATTTATCAATCTGTATCTATCTGTATCTATCTGAATCTGTATCTATCTGTATCTATCTATCTATCTGTATCTATCTGTATCTATCTATCTGTATCTATCTATCTGTATCTATCTGAATCTGTATCTATCTGTATCTATCTATCTATCTGTATCTATCTATCTATCTGTATTTATCAATCTGTATCTATCTGTATCTATCTGAATCTGTATCTATCTGTATCTATCTATCTATCTGTATCTATCTATCTGTATCTATCTATCTGTATCTATCTGAATCTGTATCTATCTGTATCTATCTATCTATCTGTATCTATCTATCTATCTGTATCTATCTATCTATCTGTATCTATCTATCTGTATCTATCTGTATCTATCTATCTATCTGTATCTATCTATCTATCTGTATCTATCTGTATCTATCTGTATCTATCTGTATCTATCTGTATCTATCTGTATCTATCTATCTATCTGTATCTATCTATCTATCTGTATCTATCTATCTGTATCTATCTGTATCTATCTATCTATCTATCTGTATCTATCTATCTATCTGTATCTATCTATCTATCTATCTGTATCTATCTATCTATCTGTATCTATCTATCTGTATCTATCTATCTATCTGTATCTATCTGTATCTATCTGTGTCTGTCTATCTGTCTGTGTCTATCTGTGTCTCTCTATCTGTATCTATCTATCTATCTGTATCTATGTGTATCTATCTATCTATGTGTATCTATCTATCTATGTGTATCTATCTATCTATGTGTATCTATCTATCTATCTATCTGTATCTATCTATCTATCTGTATCTATCTATCTATCTATCTGTATCTATCTGTATCTATCTGTGTCTCTCTATCTGTATCTATCTATCTATCTATCTATCTGTATCTATCTGTATCTATCTATCTATCTGTATCTATCTATCTATCTGTATCTATCTATCTATCTGTATCTATCTGTGTCTGTCTATCTGTCTGTGTCTCTCTATCTGTATCTATCTACAGTGGCAAGAAAAAGTATGTGAACCCTTTGGGATTACGTGGAGTTTTGCATGAATTGGTCATAAAATGTGCTCTGATCTTCATCTAAGTCACAACAATTTGAAAAACACAGTCTGCTTAAAATAATACAACATAAACATTATCAGGGTTATCCAAAGAGATTGGAAAAGTCACTGCACGTTCGGTGTCTTTTCGTTCTCTTCAATTCGGTTCCTTTTGCCGATCCCATTTTGGTGACCCAGCGGTGTATTCAGCAAGTACCACAGGGTCCCCGAATTGCAGGGAAAGGCGGTCGCAAACCCGACGAAAACTAACCGCAAAACCCACCGAATGCACGCAGAAAACCCGCAAAAACATCTGGATTAACCTGCTGAAAACCAAGCCCGAGCAGGAGCCGAACACAGCTGAGACCGCAGACAGAGGGCGGTGAATAAATTAGCAAAATAGTTTGTGTGAATCTGTGAAAATGAAACGCTGTTTGCAAAGAAACTACTGAGCGAAAATGTCTGAAATTTACATATGATCCAATGAATGATAATAAAAAAAGGGCTGATACAGAAAAAATAAGTAAACTTAAAAAAAAAAATAGGACTTTTAAAAAAAAAAAAAAATTAAGAAAAATGCTTAAAATATCCTAAAAAAATCTATAAGTAAAGAGACTCTTTACTGCCGAATTTTATAATGAACGGTTTATTAGATATTGAATTAAAACAGGAATATTTTTAACATTGAAGCCTATGGGATTCGCCTGAATAAACTTGCCGAATTAAACCACCGAATGGCAGGGCATTAGGGGAACCTTTCACTGCTGGTTTGTGTTCTCTGAATAGACGAAGCAGTGCTTTTTCATGGGGATTTCACTGCCCTCGAACAGGCACCGAACAGGCACCGTATGTTCAGGCAATTCGCCAGGATTTGGCGAATTGCCTGCTCTCTGGATAGCCGAATGGCCAGGAAAGGTAATCGAATGCTGATTTTCAGCGTTCGGTTACCTTTCTCAAGCAATTCGTAGCTCTTTGAATAACCCTGTATATGTTTTCATGTGTTTATTGAACAGAACATGTAAACATTCACAGTGCAGGGTGGAAAAAGTATGTGAACCCCTAGCCTAATGACTTCTCCAAGAGCTAATTGGAGCCAGGAGTGAGCCAACCTTGAGTCCAATCAGTGTGATATTATTGGATGTGTTGCTGAAAGCTGTCCTGCCCTTGAAAAACACACACACACCAGTTTTGGGTTTACTGGTTTCAAGAAGCACTGCCTGATGTGAACCATGCCTCGCAGAAAAGAGCTCTCAGAAGACCTACGATCTAGAATTGTTGACTTGCATGAAGCTGGAAAGGGTTACAAAAGTATCTCCAAAAGCCTTGATGTTCATGTGTCCACGGTAAGACAGACTGTCTACAAATGGAGAAAGTTCCGCACTGTTGCTACTCTCCCTAGGCGTGGTCGTCCTGTAAAGATGACTGCAAGAGCACAGCGCAGAATGCTTAATGAGGTAAAGAAGAATCCTAGAGTGTCAGCTAAAGACTTACAGAAATCTCTGGCACATGCTAACATTTTTGTTGACACATCTACAATAAGGAAAACATTAAACAAGAATGGAGTACATGGGAGGACACCACGGAGGAAGCCATTGCTGTCCAAAAAGAATATTGCAGCATGTTTGAAGTTTGCAAAAGAGCACCTGGATGTTCCACAGCACTACTGGCAAAATATTCTGTGGACAGATTAAACCAAAATTGAGTTGTTTGGAAAAAACACACAACACTATGTGTGGAGAAAAAAAAGGTACAGCACACCAACATCAGAACCTCATCCCCACTGTAAAACATGGCGGAGGGAGCATCATGGTTTGGGGCTGCTTTGCTGCCTCAGGGCCTGGACGGATTGTTGTCATTGATGGAAAAATGAATTCCAGAGTTTATCAAGACGTTTTGCAGGAAAACGTAAGACCATCTGTCTGCCAACTGAAGCTCCGCAGAGGATGGGTGATGCAACAGGACAATGACCCAAAGCATACAAGTAATTCAACAAAATAATGGCTTCAACAAAACAAAATACGCCTTCTGGAGTGGCCCAGTCAGAGACCTGACCTCAACCCGATTGAAATGCTGTGGCATGACCTTAAGAGAGCGATTCACACCAGACATCCCAAGAATATTGCTACACTGAAACAGTTTTGTGAAGAGGAGTGGTCCAAAATTACTCCAGATCGTTGTGCAGGTCTGATCTGCAACTACAGGAAACGTTTGGTTGAGGTTATTGCTGCCAAAGGAGGGTCAACCAGTTATTAAGTCCAAAGGTTCACATACTATCTCCACCCTGCACTGTGAATGTTTACATGTTATGTTCAATAAACACATGAAAACATATAATGTTTGTGTTGTATTATTTTAAGCAGACTGTGTTTTTCAAATTGTTGTGACTTAGATGAAGATCAGAGCACATTTTATGACCAATTCATGCAAAACGCCATGTAATCCCAAAGGGTTCACATACTTTTTCTTGCCACTCTATCTCTCTATCTCGCTGTATGTATCTGTGTCCATCTATAGCTGTGTCTATATCTGTCTTTCCATCTGTGCTGAGGGTAGTAGAGGATGCAGTGCTGGGGATAGTTGGGGATGCAGTGCTGAGGATTAGGGATGAGCTGTTCAGTTCGGACGGTTCGGAGTTCGGACCGAACTTAGCCTGTTCGGTCTGCTCGCAAACTCCGAACATTTCCGGTTGTTCGGCGCATGTTCGACCACAATGCATCACAATGGACCACAATGCACTTTCCCACTGGCCTGAAGCTCGTAATTGGCTACAGCCTTGCACCTGACCACAGGTCTGGTGCAAGACAGGTTCAACAGTATGCCAATCACGGCTCAGAGTCCTGATTGGGCAAAGTTTACCCAATCATGGGCTCACAGAGCTAAGTCCCGCAGCACACTATATAAGGTTTCCACGCACGGCTTCACCACGCATTTGAGAGGAGATTTCATAGGAGATAGTTGTGTGTTCTTACTGCCGGTCTGCCACGCTACTAGGGGGTCTGGGGGGTTGTCTCATTTCTACAAAACATTTGGGAATTGAGGTGATCTGTGTCTTGTCACTGCCAGCAAGTATTTTGGGGGTCACTAATTTCTACAAAATATTTGGGAATTGTTATAATCCGTTTGTGCTCACTGGCTGCCACCCATCAAGGGGTCACACTGATTTATAGGAGGTTTCTGAGACTTGTAATCTGTGGCTTCTCACTGCCACCCATCAAGGGGTCACACTGATTTATAGGAGGTTTCTGAGACTTATAATCTGTGGCTTCTCACTGCCACCCATCAGGGGGTCCCACATACTTCTACCAGATTTATGCAAATTGTAATTTGTGTCTTCTCATTGCCACCCATCAGGGGGGGGTCTCACTGATTTATAGGAGGGAATTGTAATCTGTGTCTTGTCACTGGCAGCCAGCTATCAGGGTGTCTCACTGAGTTATACCAGAGTTCTGTAAATCTTTATACCAGAGTTGAATCCGAGTTCTGTATATATTTAATCTATATATCACTCACTATGTCTGAAAGAACAAAAAGGACAGGCAGACTCTCCCAGACACAGATAAGAGGGCTGTCACGATCAGCCACAATGGCGGTACCTGGCATGTGCCAAGTGGGGCCCAGGTAAGAGGAAAAGCCGCTATACGCAGAGATGCGTGACACAACGATCAGGAAAAGTAAATAAACCACAGTAGACACTGGGGACCTCTGCACGGCTAAATACCAAAGGAGCCCTATACTGATAGATCGGTCCTTAGAGTGGCCGAATCTGCACTAATAGAAAAAGGTTACCTTGTAGCCGTGCAGAGTCCTGGGAAAACAGACACCTGAAGGAGAATATACTCAACAACTTGCAGGGCAGGACTTCAATATACTAAAGCCGTGGTCTACAGGGACACACAACATATAATACGATAAGCACAGGACAGCTAGGGATATCCAGAAGAGTGGTCAATAAATAAGCCAGGGGTCAAAACCAAAAGGTATACCTTGAGCCAAAGCGGGGATATAGCACCAGAGAAAATCCGTCAGCCAGGCCAGAGGGTCAATACCAGGAAGTCAATCAGAAACCTAGAACTCAGACAAGGGGGAAACACTGAGATAGAACTAGGATGGAAAACAGGGAGCTCTCAGGAACAAATCTGTGGCTGAAGTGAACCAGGATGCAAGAGCATGGTGATATGGGCCCATGGTTTTATATAGGGGAGTAATCAGCCCATAATCACCAGCAGAAGCTCAACGAGCCATGAACTTAACCCCTGAGCTGCATGTCAGGGAAAGCAGCACATGGAAACACAGACATAAGGAATACAGAGGGCAGGGAGACAGGGTTGGAACGTGGGAACGTGACAAGGGCAAGCAGCCCCTGTGTCGTGAGGCTGTGCCTCTGGTCGTGGTGGACGTGGTGCATCCTCTGCAGGGGCACACTTGTCCTTTCTAACTGATGCTGGCCATCTTAAGCAGCAGCAACATACAGAGGATTTGGTGTATTGGCTAACCAGGCCATCCTCATCCTCCGAGTCCTCTGCCAGGCAGGCTTGTAGTGCTTTACAGTCCACCTCAGCTGCCAAAGCATCTAATGCAGCCTCCATGTCCACAGCTACTCCTGCCGTAGCCTCACTATCACACACGAAGGAGTCAGCTGAATTGTTTGACTACAATGACAGTGACATGCTGCTTGAGGATGCGCAGCAAGTACAGTGCTCTGATTCAATCTCTGAGGTTGAGGAAGGGAGTATAAGTATAATAAGAGGGTGCCAGTGATGACACACAAATAACTGGCACTCATGTTGCCCCAGCAGCTGCAGCATACTGCCAAGTTGGCTCCAGTGACGAGGAGATAGGGGATGATGATGACAATGATGATGAGGTCACTGACTCCACCTGGGTGCCTGATCGAACAGAGGAATCAAGTGAGGAAGAGGGGGAGGAGGAGGCACAGCAAACACGAGGCACAACATCCTCTATGACCAACCGTTGCACTAGCCAGTCCAAGGCATCACATGCCAGAGCTGCTCCGGTGCAGAGCACTGTTGTCTCAAAGCACACACAAAGGAACTCTGCTGTCTGCTGGGAGTTCTTTAAGAAATGTGCAGCAGACCCCACCGTTGCTATTTGTAATCTATGTCAGATGAGGCTTAAGCGTGGGAAAGACACCGGACACTTGGGTACCACGTGCTTGAGGCGACATATGACCTCCTGCCACACATCCCATTGGTGCAAAACTTTGCGTAGGTCCTCCTCCTCCTCATCTGTCTCTACCCCCACTGTATGTCCTTCCATGTCATTGCCTACAACCTCCACTGACAGGGATGATGCTACAGTAATGGATGTACCAGCTCATTCCTCACAATGTGACATCATCCCATCAGCTGAAGATTTACGCAGTCAGATTACGTTGCCGCAGCTGCTGCAGCGTAAGAAAAAATATAGTCCCAACCATCCCCAAGCACAGCGTCTAAATGCCAGCTTAGCAAAATTACTCACATTGCAGCTGCTGCCTTTCCAGCTGGTGGACTCTGTACTCCCTTCCGTGAATTTGCTGAATGTGCTGTACCACAATGGCAGGTTCCAAAACGCCATTACTTTTCACGCAAGGCCATTCCAGCACTATACCAGCACGTGGAAGACAATGTTATTCAGTCATTGGGAAAGGCAGTCAGCAACAAGGTGCATGTGACTTTAGACACGTGGTCCAGCAAGCATGGACAGGGTCGTTACATTTCCTTCACGGCACACTGGGTAACTCTAATTGCAGCTGGGAGGGATCCAAGACGGGGCTCTGTGCTGTAGCTTGTTCATCCACCACGCCTCCAGAAAGCTGCTTGTATGAGGTCTGTCTGCTCCACCACTTCTTCCTCCTCCTCCTTCTCTGTCTCTGGCGAAGTGGCAGTTAAACCGACGCATGGCAGGGGCTACGCAATGGCTCAAGCAAAAAGATGCCATACTGTGCTTGAGCTGGTTTGTTTAGGGGACAGGAGCCACACCGGGCCAGAAATTCTGTCAGCTCTGCAGGGGCAGGTGCAGAGATGGTTAACACCACGCCAGCTTCAGCTGGGAATGATCGTCTGCGATAATGGCAGCAACCTTCTCTCCGCCCTACGCAAGGGTAAATTGACGCATGTACCATGCCTAGCACACGTCCTAAATCTAGTGGTACAGCATTTCCTAACCAAGTACCCAGGGCTGCCAGAGCTTCTCAGCCAGGCCAGAAAAGTCTGCAGCCACTTCAGACGGTCATTCCCAGCAAGTGTTCGCCTGGCAGAAATTCAAAGAGAATTCCACCTTCCCACAAACCGTCTGATCTGTGACATGCCCACCAGGTGGAACTCGACATTAGCAATGCTGCAGCGTCTGCACAAGCAGCAGAGGGCCATCAACGAGTACCTGTGTGAGTATGGCACAAGGACAGGTTCAGGTCAACTGGTTTCTCCCCCCCCCCGCAGTGGCTGATGATCAAGGATGCATGCACTGTACTGTCACCATTTGAGGAGGCAACGAGGATGGTGAGCAGGGACAGTGCATGCATCAGTGACACAATTCCTTTAGTGTTCCTGCTGGAGCACACTCTGCGGGGAATTATAGATGTGGCTCTAGAGGCAGAGCAGCGGGAGGAAGAGGAGTTCTTCCCTAGCTCTTAAGGCCCCAGTCTTTCCGCAGACAGAATTCCAGCGGGTCCTACTCAGATCAGACAGGAGGAGGATGAGGAGGAGGAGGAATATTTATGTAGTGGGGGCATTGAAGGTGGGGATTCCTCAAGGGAGGGTTTCGTGTGCCCAGAAACACAAGGGCTAGTGCTTGGCTGGGAGGAGGAAGTGCACGATACGGTCATCCTCATTGACCAGGAAGACTCGGAAGCTAATGCCACCTCCAACCTACGCTGCATGGGCTCCCTTATGATGCAAAGCCTGCTAAAGGACCCCAGGATTCGTGCTATCAAGGACTAGGGATCATTACTGGTTGGCAACCCTTCTTGATCCACGATACAGGGGTAAAGTTGCAGAGCTCATCCTGCCCGCACAGAGGGAGCACAGGATGAAAAAACTTGAGGACGCTCTAAAGCGACACTTGTGTAACACCTTTCCAGGCACTGGTAGGTTACCAAGTGATGACACACGTGCTTCTGAGGCTGCGGATGATCAGAGGAATAGTGGTGAAGGCCAGGGCCGTTTGACTGATGCATTTTTAAAAAATTTTAGTCCACGATGCCCAGGGACGTCAAATGTAGGCACCCATTGCCAGCGTCTTCACCATATGGTGCAGGACTACCTAGGGGCAAGGGCAGACCTGGATACCTTTCCAGCAGATGATCCACTGGCTTACTGGGTGTTGAGATTGGATCACTGGCCAGAATTTAGCCAATATGCTATGCAGCTTCTAGGTTGCCCTTCATCCAGCGTGCTTTCTGAAAGGACGTTCAGTGCCGCTGGAGGTTTTGTCACAGACAAAAGAGTGCGTCTGTCCACCGACTCTGTAGACCGGCTGACATTTATAAAAATGAATCAGTCCTGGATCAGCAGTTATCAATCCCCTGATGCTAACGTAACGGAATAGATCGGGGATGTCTTCTGTATTCACAAAACCTCCAGCACTGAACTCTTCCACAATACCACAAAAGGGTTACGGTGTGAATGCACTTGCTGCCATGAAAGGCACAATATCTGGGTGCACTGACGCCTGTGCCAGATTTATATCATTTTAATTTTTTGAACAGCAGGGTCCAACCCTGCACTCTTCCACAATACCACAGAGGGTTACTGTATGATGATACTTGCTGGCCTGGCACCAAAAGCACAATATTTGGGTGCACTGCCACTGACGCCTGTATCAGATTCATATCCTCAGAGGGGTTACGGTGTGACGGCACTGTTGCCAATGCTAAAGGCCCAATTTTAAAGCACCTATTGTTACTTTCATCCAAAGCCTGCATAAGTTTCACAATAATTTAGCCAAAAAAATCACTAAACTTTTTCTACGTGTACGAAAATGTCTCCTCTTTTCATACAGACTGCCGCCCCAAGCAGTTGTTTATGGATAGATTAAAGGAAAAGCATTTACCGTCATATGAAACGTCATTTTTTTGTTTTCAAGTGTTGCTATACATCCTAGAAATCGCCACTTCACGGGCAGGTTATGGGGACCTCCTAGGCACGATATTTGAAGGAATTTTTGGTTTTTATTTTTAACCCTTATTTTATGGAAAACTCACTGTCCCTTTAAAAACTTTTTTTTAAAAACTTTTTGTCCTTGTTTCCTGTCCCCCAGGGCACTACCCGGACCCCCATACACATTCTATGGCAAATATCTTCCATATATGCCCTCTTGGAGGGCACTCTAAAAATCGAATTTTCAGCCCCATTGACTTGCATGGGGTTCGGGTTCGGATTCGGATTCGAACATTTGGAATGTTCGGGTTCGGGTACGAACCCGAACTCGGGTGTGTTCGGCTCATCACTACTGAGGATAGTGGAGGATGCAGTGCTGAAGCTAGGGATGGATACAGAGCTGGGGATAGTGGGGATGCAGTGCTGAGGATAGTGGGGATGCAGTGCTGAGGATAGTGGGGGATGCAGTGTTGAAGACAGTGGTGGATGCAGAGCTGAGGATAGTGGGGGATGCAGTGCTGAAGACAGTGGTGGATATAGTGCTGAGGATAGTGGGGGATGCAGTGTTGAAGACAGTGGTGGATGCAGTGCTGAGGATAGTGGGGGATGCAGTGCTGAGGATAGTGGTGGATATAGTGCTGAGGATAGTGGGGGATGCAGTGTTGAAGACAGTGGTGGATATAGTGCTGAGGATAGTGGGGATGCAGAGCTGAGGATAGTGGGGATGCAGTGCTGAGGATAGTGGGGGATGCAGAGCTGAGGATAGTGGGGATGCAGTGCTGAGGATAGTGGGGGATGCAGTGCTGAGGATAGTGGGGGATGCAGTGTTGAAGACAGTGGGGGATGCAGTGCTGAGGATAGTGGGGGATGCAGTGCTGAGGATAGTGGGGGATGCAGTGCTGAGGATAGTGGGGATGCAGTGCTGGGCGATACACAGTACACACTATACACACACAGTGTGACCTGGTTGGAGGAGGGGTGGGAAGCTGAGTGCAGGGGGCGGGGTTGTAGGCGTGTCTAGAACAGGTTTAAAGGGCCATATTACACATGGGGGCGTGCAGATAGGCGTGTCCATATCTGCATAGGCCATGCTGTGGTCGTATCAGCGCCTCGGTGGGCCGGGTTAGGGGCGTGCCAGGCTGCTGTTGTCAGTGTGTGCGTCAGTGCGGCTGGAGTTTTCCAGCAGAGGATAAGGCCAGGCACGGGGGGCGGGGCCGGCAGAGCAGCCGGAGCAGAGCGCCCTCACACATCGCTGCATGAGCTCCGGACTATGCGAGGAGGGGAGCCGCCGCACAGCAGCCTCCGCCGCCGCCGCCCGGTGAGTGCACAGGAAGGGGGCTGCAGCCGCTACATTAACCCGAGCACAGAGGGTGGAGGGGTCTGTGTGAGCGGGTCTCCCCGGGCAGCGGGTCTCGGTGCTGGGCACTGCCTCTGCTCTCCGCTCCCGGAGCCGCCGGACACTGAGTATCGGGCGCCCTCCAGCGGCCACAGGAGGGAAGTGCGAGTCCAGCACCGGCACACTGTGTGATACAATGTATACTGTGTGTGTGTGATACAAGTGTATACTGTGTGTGTGTGTGTGATACAATGTATACTGTGTGTGTGTGATACAATGTATACTGTGTGTGTGTGTGTGATACAAGTGTGTGTGTGATACAATGTATACTGTGTGTGTGTGTGTGTGTGTGATACAATGTATACTGTGTGTGTGTGTGTGTGTGTGTGATACAATGTATACTGTGTGTGTGTGATACAATGTATACTGTGTGTGTGTGATACAATGTATACTGTGTGTGTGTGATACAATGTATACTGTGTGTGTGTGATACAATGTATACTGTGTGTGTGATACAATGTATACTGTGTGTGTGATACAATGTATACTGTGTGTGTGATACAGTGTATACTGTGTGTGTGATACAATGTATACTGTGTGTGTGATACAGTGTATACTGTGTGTGTGATACAATTTATACTGTGTGTGTGTGATACAATGTATACTGTGTGTGTGATACAATGTATACTGTGTGTGTGTGATACAATGTATACTGTGTGTGTGATACATGTATACTGTGTGTGTGTACAATGTATACTGTGTGTGTGATACAATGTATATGTGTGTGTGATACAATGTATACTGTGTGTGTGTACAATGTATACTGTGTGTGTGATACAATGTATACTGTGTGTGATACAATGTATACTGTGTGTGATACAATGTATACTGTGTGTGTGATACAATGTATACTGTGTGTGTGATACAATGTATACTGTGTGTGTGATACAATGTATACTGTGTGTGTGATACAATGTATACTGTGTGTGTGATACAATGTATACTGTGTGTGTGATACAATGTATACTGTGTGTGTGATACAATGTATACTGTGTGTGTGTGTGTGTGATACAATGTATACTGTGTGTGTGATACAATGTATACTGTGTGTGTGATACAATGTATACTGTGTGTGTGTGATACAATGTATACTGTGTGTGTGATACAATGTATACTGTGTGTGTGATACAATGTATACTGTGTGTGTGATACAATGTATACCGTGTGTGATACAGTGTATACCGTGTGTGTGTGTGATACAGTGTATACCGTGTGTGTGTGTGATACAATGTGTATACCGTGTGTGTGTGATACAATGTGTATACCGTGTGTGTGTGTGATACAATGTGTATACCGTGTGTGTGTGTGATACAGTGTATACCGTGTGTGTGTGATACAATGTGTATACCGTGTGTGTGATACAATGTGTATACCGTGTGTGATACAATGTGTATACTGTGTGTGTGATACAATGTGTACCGTGTGTGTGATACAATGTGTAACGTGTGTGTGATACAATGTGTATACCGTGTGTGTGATACAATGTGTATACCGTGTGTGTGATACAATGTGTATACCGTGTGTGTGATACATGTGTATACGTGTGTGTGATACAATGTGTATACCGTGTGTTGATACAATGTGTATACTGTGTGTGATACAGTGGTATACCGTGTGTGATACAATGTATACCGTGTGTGATACAATGTGTATACGTGTGTGATACAATGTGTATACCGTGTGTGATACAATGTGTATACGTGTGTGGATACAATGTATACCGTGTGTGATACAATGTGTATACCGTGTGTGATACAATGTGTATACCGTGTGTGATACAATGTGTATACCGTGTGTGATACAATGTGTATACCGTGTGTGATACAATGTGTATACCGTGTGTGATACAATGTGTATACCGTGTGTGATACAATGTGTATACCGTGTGTGATACAATGTGTATACCGTGTGTGATATACTTTTTTATTGGACTAACGTTACATTTAAAAGACAATCCATGGAAAGTTCTGCCTCAGGTCTGGAATAAATATATATATATATCACCAAGAGCTCTCTGCATTTTTCTCTGCGTTTTTCTCTGCGTTTTTCTCTGCGTTTTTCTCTGCGTTTTTCTCTGCGTTTTTCTCTGCGTTTTTCTCTGCGTTTTTCTCTGCGTTTTGTGTATTTGGATAATGTGACGCAGACTCTGGTACAATTCATGGAGTTGCTGTGATGTGCAGGAGGCTTCTGCAATAATAAACCTGTATATATGTGTATAATATGGGGGGGGTGATTATATCCTGTGCCATTCCTTTACATTCATTTTTGAGCTGTGACTCCCTCTCCTCAACCAGATTAGATTGTAAGCTCTTGAGCCAGTGACTCCCTCCTACTGGTCAGTGTATGGATATTTATTATTCTGTCTCTCCCATTGTACAGCGCTAAGGAATCTGTTGGCGCTTTATAAATACTTGCAACAGACAGGAAATGGGGGGGCCTGGCCAGCTGGTTGTGAGGGCTCTAGAGGTGCTGTGGGGGGTCTGGCTGGCTGGGGGTGCTGGTTGTGGTGGGGGGTCTGGCTGGCTGGGGGCTGGTTGTGGTGGGGTTGCTGGTTGTGGTGGGGTCTGGCTGGCTGTGGGGTGCTGGTTGTGGTGGGGGGGCTCTGGCTGGCTGTGGGGTGCTGGTTGTGGTGGGGGGGCTCTGGCTGGCTGGCTGTGGGGTGCTGGTTGTGGTGGGGGGGCTCTGGCTGGCTGTGGGGGGGTCATGGTGGGGGGGTCTGGCTGGCTGGGGGTGCTGGTTGTGGTGGGGGGGCTCTGGCTTGGGGTGCTGGTTGTGGTGGGGGGCGCTGGCTGGCTGTGGGGGGGTCATGGTGGGGGGGCTCTGGCTGGCTGTGGGGGGTTGTGGTGGGGGGCTCGCTGGCTGTGGGGGGGGGTCTGGCTGGCTGTGGGTTGCTGGTTGTGGTGGGGGGGTCTGGCTGGCTGTGGGTGGGTGGGGGGTCTGGCTGGGGGTGCTGTGCTGGGCAGTGGTCCCAGCTGATTCCCTCTCGGAGGGCGCTGGGCAGCACAAAGCAACTTTTTTAGAGGGAACTTTTTTGGCGGCTTCTTTTGCCCTGAGGGAGGAGGGGGGGGGGTGACGTCTGCCGGTGTTATTACATCACCGGCTCTGAGCTTCCAGTGTGGAGGAAGCTGGTGACTCAGTGACCTCACCCTAACCTGCCGACTCTCTTCATACGCTGCGTGACGTAACAAGCGCGGGGAGTGTATATATATATATTCTAATCAGCACCTTCTTCCACTCTGAGGCTGGTGTCAGATGAGCGCAGTCTGAGCGCACTCTGCGTGCTGCATGACGGACGGACGGAAGATACTGTAGACCCCACACGGTCTGTATTTTTTGGCAGACATAGAAAAAAAATGAATTATGGGAAACAAAATTAATTATTAAATGACAGCCAGACCAAAAAAACTCTGAGCGTCAACGTGATGGACGTCGCAAATGCGCTGCGTCTGAGGTCACGTCATCACACACACAGGCCGCTACGTGGACGCGGTGCACTCTGGGCATCCGTCTTAGCGCTTTTACGTCAAGGCCTAAATGGCGTCCGTTGCCACCTGTGGTGCGTGCGCAGTTGTGTGCGCAGGTATTTTGTGTGTTGGTCTCTATTGATCACAAATTAATGCTACGATGGACGATAAAGTGTGCGGCGACACGGACACGATGACTGCGATCATGCATAGAGATCGTTTTATATATCATTGTATTTATATAATTTTGTGTCTGTTTGCCCCTGGATATCCGTGCCCCCCCCCCCATCACATGTGCAGATCTGGGTGTATTTCCTGTGTAGCGCCCCCTGCTGGCAGTAATTCAGAGGTTGGGGTACATGTTGCTGGATGTAGGGGTCTCTTCCAGCTTCAGTTGATGTTACTCGCCTCTGAGGTCCAATCCCAGCTCGAGCCGGCCCGTCTTCGTATTCCCCAAAAACCCACAGGACCGGTTCTGCCTCCTTGACTGTCAAAGCCACCGGCGGCCGAGTCGCCTTTTATTACTCCACGACGAGCCCCAGGCGCTGATGGATACAGGATGCTCGTAAAGTGTGTGTGTTGCTCCGGTACATGCAGATACAGGAGCCCCGAGATGTGGGCCGGTCCGCGTGTTACTTATTCTGTCTCTCACGTGGCGATTCGGCGTATATCTCGTTAACGATTCTGTACCGTGTCATGGGAAAACAGATGTGCACGTTTTTTTTTTTTTTTCGTTTCGACACGTTCGGTTTTTTGTTTGGTTAAATTGGGGAATTTCGGTCTTTCGTATCGTCGGTTCTCTTGGTTTCAGGGGGTCCGTCCTTGTTCTCGGATCTTCGTTTTGACATTACACGTTTGGCATTTCGGATGCTCCGATATTTCGGTCGCTACGGTAATCCTGCTGATTCGTTCCTTTTTTTTTTTTCGTTTTTTTTTTTTTTTCTTATGAATTTGCACAACTTTATTTAATCATAAAATCTCTTGTGCTGATAGATGGATTTAGGGAAAAGATTAAATATATAAAGCGCTGAAAGAAAGCGACTGACGATAGGAAAATACGTTGTCCGAAACGGAGCCGACATCGCCAATAGAAGGAAAATTACTTGCGCTACGGAATTTCATGCCCCCTACAAAATGACGATTATTTTTTCGTTTCGTATTTCATTGCCGGTTCGGAACGTCGGACGAATCCGAAGCACCGAATCGGTCCGAATCGCACATCCCTAGAAAACAGACGGATGCGGTTTTTCCAGACTGAAGTCCTCTGCAGGATCGCATGTCGTCCGACGTGATCCCGCTCTCGCTCCTCTGCACGTGCCGCTGGTTTGCTGGCAGTGGGCGCCGCGTGATGTCTCGTGTATATTTATGCTTCATGTCTGAGCCGTCTTCTCCGTATCGCGTCGGTCAGCTGACCTGTGCTTCCAAGACCGTCAGCATTCTTTATGTTCAGTAGGTTGGCAAAGCATCATGGGACACGTAGTCCTGAACCATTCGCAGCACTGTTAACCCTCTCTTGGCTTTTTAATATTCTTTTTTTAAAGCGCTCGAGCAGAGTGCGCTCGGATATAGTGCAGCAACGTGCATGTCCTTGTCAGCGCTCCTCTCCTAACTACGTTTCCCATAATACTCAGTAATGGAAATCTCGACCTTTTTTTTATTTTTTAGAAATATCTAGGACACTGATGGCAGAACCTGGCACCCCAGATGTTCCCGAACTACATGCCCCATAATTCGTGGCAAGCTTTGTGACTAGGCATCATGGTACATGTAGTCTCAAAACATCTGCGGTTCTACAGTTCAGCATCACTGATCAAGGGGTGTCAGTGTTCAGTTTACTGCAGGGGTCAGCCACCTCAGCCCTCCAGATGTTTTGGAACTACATGTCCCGTGAAGCGGAGACACTCATTAAAATTAAGTTGGCTGAGCCTCATGGGAGATGTAGTTCCAAACCATCTGGAGGGCTGAGGTTGCGGACCCCTGCTCTATTGCCTTGATGCCGATCGGGCCAGTAGGTAAACTGTCACAGAACTCCAATTCCCATGATGCTTTGTCAGTGTTCAAGCTGGCAAAGCATGCTGTGAGTTGTAGTGCTGAAACCACCTGGAGGGATATCTAACCTAAGACCGTGGTTGTGAACCGTGGAGCCCCAGATGCTTCTGACCTACATGTCCCATCATGCTGGTCCAGCGATGAGGCTGGTGGATCATCATGGGACATGTAGTTTCAAAACATCGGTGTGGTTTCAAGGTCTGCCGTCGCTGTCTGGAGAGGATATGTGGCGTTTCCACCCGTACGGGTCTCTTGGCTTGGGCTAGATTGTCCAGATCCTGCGCGGTGTGCTCCGGAGGCCGCTCCAGTCATTCCTGAGATTCCTCTATATAGGGGAAATGCCAGAAGCATTAGCAAGAGCCCAGGCCTGGACCGCGCTCCCTGCGCCTCCGCCGACCACGCTCCCCGCCCTGTGCCTCCACCCACCGCGCTCCCCGCCCTGTGCCTCCGCCCACCGCGCTCCCCGCCCTGCGCCTCCGTGCTCCCCGCCCTGCGCCTCCACCCACCGCGCTCCCACCCGTTAGTAGGGAGAAGTCATGTACGTCTCCTCCAAGGAATCCGATGAAATACCAAATCCCAGTGTCCGCAACTCCCATCACTAACAGGCGAGCTGCTCTGCGCCATAAAATCCACCTGCCTGCCGGGATCTCGAACTCCGACCCCCGAGGTGTCGATGCCTAGAATTCCCAGAATTCTTTGAATGCAAAAGATGGCCAGAGGATCATGGGAGTTGTAGTTCAGACATTTAGGGGGGGACAGTTTGAGATGCCTGCTTTTAGTTTCTGCTGAATCGGTTCCTAAACACCTGGACACCTCACGGCAGCTCTGTGTGTGAAGGTGTGTGAGGTCGGCCATGTTTTTCTGGACACTTGTTACACCAAACCTTTTTTTTCTGCATGCCAACGTGACCCCCAAAAGTGCATAATCCCCCTCAACCTCATGTGATGGGGACAAAAAATAATAGTCCCTTTTTTTCCATTAAATAATGGAAATGCCCGGTTATTTATCTGATTTGGGGGATTTTCCTTTTCTCCCTCGCCGCGCGCTGCTCCACGGCTCGGACTCCCGAACCTGGGCGTCCCTGAAGCTTTTCTGCGCAGTTTGTGCTCCAATGCAACTTGTTTAGTGTAAGAAACACAAACTGCGCAGCGCTACGGGACTCGCACACTTTACGTACATGTGTTCGGTAGCGCCTGCGCAGAGCGATGGATCGGAGCTGCACGCGCATGCACAGATCTGATCCATCGCTGCCTCTCTGGGAACGCTCACTACAGTGATTGGTCTCAGAGGGCGATGTCGCCGCTCTGTGTGTGACATCACTAGTGACCAGCAGCCGGGAAATTCAAAATCCCGGCGGCTGGTGACGTTGGGTTTGGAGAAATGTCTCCAGATCTGGTGGGGGGGGCACTCCTCACAACTTGACCGCCTTATAAATGTAGAGGGTCCCCTTTAAATGGCGTTCGTTTTAGATTCAGGTTCCCAATATAGTTCGTCATTATATGCAAATATTCCAATTCTAAAACCCCTTCCGCCCCCCCCCCCAGTGTTTTTAGATGGGGGGGGGAAGGAGGCTCGCCCTGTGTACATGTCCGCGTCCCGGGCTCGTTCCTGCGCGGTGCTGCGGCTTCCTCGCTGCCAGACTGGAATTCCTGCGGGCTTGTTCCTTTTCACTCTCGCTCAAAAAAAGCTGTTTTTAGTAAAATAGTGTAAGGTGCCGGAGCCAAGAACAGAATGTCTTTTTTGGCACGGCGAATGAAACGGATTATTAAAAAAACAAGAAAAAATCCTGCTAAATGGACCTTGTGTCCTGCAGAACGCGGCGCCGGAGCTGGTTTACTACTTCTACACGCGTGTGTCGGGTTTACCGACGTGTTTTATCATTTTATTTTCTCGCCCCTTTTGATTTTTTTACTACATGGATTTAAATTCCACTGTGTGTGTGTGTGTGTGTGTGTGTGTGTGTGTGTGTGTGTGTGATACAATGTATAGTGTGTGTGTGTGTGTGTGTGATACAATGTATAGTGTGTGTGTGATACAATGTATAGTGTGTGTGTGTGTGTGTGTGTGTGATACAATGTATAGTGTGTGTGTGTGTGTGTGATACAATGTATAGTGTGTGTGTGTGTTACAATGTATAGTGTGTGTGTGTGTTACAATGTATAGTGTGTGTGTGATACAATGTATAGTGTGTGTGTTACAATGTATAGTGTGTCAGTCGTCTGCGCGTATCCGGGCTGTACGTAGCTGTGGATCCGTCAGGCCGCTGTTGACGGTGGTGATGCCTCTGTCTGCTTTTTAATGGTATCCGTCTGGGCCTATAGGAATTCCGGAGAACGCGGCAAAAAATGCCGACTGAATATGTTCATTGTCTGACGCCGGAAGAACCTTCTTTTCTTTTATACACGTACCCCCCAAGGCAATGACTTTGAAGTCTAGATTGTCGCTCGAAATTGTCTTCAGACCCACATCCCGGGCCCTGGAGCGATCTCAGACCTCACTGCGGCACAAACCATCCCAAATCCAATCGCATTAAACCATATTTATCGTGGGGGGGGGGGGGGGGTTTGTGTGTAATATATATATTTCCCTTTTATTCTTTCCCTCCCACATATTCCCCAATGTCCTTAAGTGACCCCCCCCCATACCCGCCAACTCCTCTGTTCGCAGCGGGATTTCTGACAATTTCCCCCCCCCCCCTTTCCTTCCCTGATCCTGTAGTGGCTTTTAAAGCAGATTATTTAATAGTGGTTTTTTTTGTTTTTTTTTTCTGCGGAGTAACATCTGGTAACAATCACTGGACACAAGTCGGTGGTAAGCGTCACGGGTCTGCGTACACACTGTACTGGTCTTACCCCAAATTCTCCGACCCATGGTGTATTGGACACAATGACCAAATGTATCCTTAAGAGGGGCGCGGAGGACCGATATGTATTCTTTATTTCGGCTATACCCAACCTGCACTTTGCCGTGCATTGCCGGAGTTGACAAGTCTGCCGATGTTGCCCTCTTTGTGCTCCTGTTGGATCTCAAAGCTCAGGTGGCTTTTGATGTGAAGACCACAGGGAGCCAAACGGCTCCCAATTTCTTTCTCAAATGTCCATGTGTGAAACCCATCGCCTTTAGGGAAGCAACGTGTGGGTTTTAATGATTACTTTGTGTGATGTCTCCACCGATAATGGGATTTAAGCAGAAGCTTCACCCATAAAGCGCCTTTAGGTGGTGAAGGTGACACCTGTAGTTGTGGACCACTTTTGAGTGGTTTTTGGTTTTTATCTCTCGTGAGCCTCTTATGGACAGGTTGACGGGTTAACTGTCCACTTTGTAACTATATATAAAGGGGAAAGTGAAACCTTCTTTTTTTTTTTTTCTTTTTTCATTTGTGACCATGGTCCACCATTCTCGGGATTTCTCTCTTTGGTCGTGTTCGGTGTTATTCGGTGTAGGCAGCCCCATGGTGAATCCTGTTTTGACTGGACTGGTCCACCATTCTCTGGGTTGTTTTCTTCTTCCTGGCACATCTGTCATGTGACGTGTGGGGTTTCTCTTTCTTTGTTCCTAACCAGGCAACTTTCATCAACAAAAAGGACGTGAACCAAGACCTGGTAACCATGAAACGACCTGGAAAGTGAAACTTTATCGCTTGTTTCGGCTTTCGGCAAACGTCTGATCTGACCCTCATTTGTTTTGGTCGTGTATCTTCTCGTAAACTGCAGGAACTTTGTTTCTGAGGGAAAGACTTTTTCATAATGTCGCCTCAACGTATACCTTGGTGGCCGCATGGATTTATATTGGACGCACAGGTTGACATTGTATGAATCTGACCGTGATGCAATCGGTTGTCGCGCAGCCTTTATGGGCTGCAACGTTTCAGAGGTCCCCCAAGTTGATTAGTATTGACCAGTGACCTCAAACTCCAGCCCCCTAGATGTTCTTGAACGATGACTCCAACGATTTCTGTCCCTCTTTTTGCATCCAGAGAATTCTGGGATTTGTGGGCAATAAACCTCTAGGGGGTCGGAGTTTGAGATCCCTGGTTTAGACTGACGCCTGAACTCTTGACCTCCTATCCTGTGTCAACATGAGTTTTGGGTAGAGCTGGAGGACTGAGGTTGCACGTTCAGCCTGTCCTGCTATTTTGGGTGATCATATGTCATAGTGGCGAGACTTAAAAAGAACTAGGCGGACTCCTCTGGCCTACACAGCTCACTGTTCATGGTCACCTCGGTGTGTCGACCCGTCCGGTGCAGGCTGCCTTGGGATCAGTTCCCACGTTAAAGACAATGATGGATTTTTGAAGGCCACCTCAACTGGGCACCATGTTGACACTTGTTTTCCTCATCCAGTCTTAAGGGTGGTGGGTCTTCTTAGAAGTTCTGCAGCAGAGCCTGACCTGAACCCATAATTAAGACAGTCTAGGTCAGGGATGTCCAACTCTGGCCGCTCAGGTGTTGATGGTCCAGATATTTTTGAGGGCAGTGCATGGTCATACATTTGCGGATTGAGTTGTAGTTTAGGGACATCTGGGTGGGTCAGAATCCGCTGCTATAAGACCTCTCGTCACCCTCTGTCAAACCCTTGTGTTGCGTGCAGGCCTCTCGGTAAAACAGTCTGGCGTCTAGGAGGTTAACGGGAGAGCTATTGAGCAGCTCCGGCAGCGAATGGATTTTCTGAGCCAGCGGATGTGCACTTTACATTAAACGAGAGGCTGGTGGCACAGAGCGGGGCTCACATAACCACCGCGTTTAATAATTAACCGGCTTATTGCTTCTCCCCTCCGCTAATAACCGCCCTAATTCCATTTTTAGTCGCCGGCCCAGCGCCTTTTACGCAGCTTTAAACGTTTCCGTTTGCTGAGGCCGGTGTTACTTGCTACTCGCTATTAAAAGGTTAATAGATCTGTAATTCCCCCCCCCCCTCCTCCCGACGCGCTCAGACCTAGTACATCGCGTCCAGCCATCAATGGCTCCAGTCTGTCACTGGAAGGGTTAAACCGCTGGTTTCATTGATTTTTCGAGGAGCTCCTAGTCGTGGGAATCCGTCCAACTCAATTGGGAGACACATGTAGTACTTAATCTTTCCTGTGTCTCTCTCTTGTCTCATTCATTAGGATTCTGTTGACCTGTGAGCGCCATGGCGTAGCCGCACTTTTTTTTTTTTTTTTTTTTATGGCAAAGGAAGTGGGTAAAAATAAAACTGAACGTTTTTCTTCTTATTCCATTTCCCTCCTGTCAGTGAATTTAAACCTGTTTTAATCTTGTCACTTAAGCAATTTATTTAATTTTTATTTTAATTTTTTTTAAAAAAATAAAAGCAATTTTTTTTTAAATAAAAAAAAAATATAAATTTAATAATGAAATTAAAAATTGCTTAACTGACAAAATTTAAAACGTGTTTAATTAAATCACTGACAGGAGGGAAGTGGAATAAGAAAAATGTTCAGTTTTATTTTTACCCGCTTCCTTTACCATCATTTTATTTTTTTTATTTTTCTATGTTGTTTAAAAAATTTCTCTTAATGGGGTGCAGAAGGTTCCTTTCCACCATTATATATCAATTTTATTTGTTCGGCAGAGCACCCTTCTGCGGAATAATATATATTAACTAGTTATGGTTTTTATACTTTTATATATTATTTTTTTTTTCTTTGTGTTCGTGTTGTCGTCGTCCGCTGCTCT
This sequence comes from Leptobrachium leishanense, assembly GCA_009667805.1. Lineage (NCBI taxonomy): Eukaryota > Metazoa > Chordata > Amphibia > Anura > Megophryidae > Leptobrachium > Leptobrachium leishanense. The sequence goes on along the minus strand of CM019067.1, from coordinate 326,324,229 downwards.
TACCGCAGGAAGTGTTATAACTTCCAGCGCAGACCTCCTTGCCGTCACTGTTCCGAGGCCGTCGTCGTGTTTCAGTTTTTCAAACACACGACGCAGACGTCTGAGTCACCCTTAGTCATCTTTCCAAAGAATGACTTTTTTTTTTTTTTTTTTTCCTCTTGCCGTGATGCCGACTCAACCTCCTACACGCGGCTAATATTAAACCGCTCTGTCACAGGCGTCTGATAAAAGCAGTGCGGCGTCGTCCGCTGTCATCAATGGGCTCGTAGCACCAAGGACAAAGCCGCAGTCGTGCCTCTTCCCGGAGCGGCGTGCGCGCTGGATACATTGAATCGATATGAATGGCAGCCGTCACCCAGCACCCCGACTACCTCGAGTCGTGCTCTTCCTTCTTTGAGTCGTGCGTAGCGCAGGTATTTCTAAATCCGACACGAGTCGGAACGCGACTCCTCACCTCTCCTGGCCTCGGGTGACGCTTTGTGCCGGGCAGTCATCGTGACGGCAGTTCGTGCGTGCGGCAACGAGAAGCCTTTTGTCTGAAATCCATTTCTGCGTCTCGTGGACGAAGGAATCGGCTGCGACTGTAATCTGTGGCAATTGTTTCAGCAGGTCGATTAAGAAGACCCCCCCCCCCCCACCACCACCACCCCCCCCCCTCCAGCTTCCGTCGGGAATCACTGACTGTAGATTTTATGCAAGGTGTATTCTCCGTAGACGTGGGTGTTATCTCCCCCCCCCCCCCCAACCCCATCAAAGGCGCTCTCCGGCTTCCGTGCTACATGACAGATCCTACTCGTGTCATCATGTATCTTACGATCTGAATATTCCTTCTTGGTTTCATTTTTGAGGGTATTTTTGGTTAAATTCCTCCCTTATACACCGTTACATCATGGGGGGGGGGGGAGATTCAATATATTGTGTCTTTTTACACCCTGACATTTTTTTTTAATCCTGTGCTTTGTCCCCCTTCTCTTTAGATCTGCAACACTTCCATAGTCACCATGAGTGGGGTACTAAAGCGGAAGTTTGAAGAGCTTGAAGATGACTCCACTTGCTCTTCTTCTTTGTCGTCTTCGCCGTCTTCCTCCACCGCCTCCTCGGGAGGGGAATCGGATGATGAGTTTGCACCGAGTCCGATGCCTTCATTCAAAGACTTCACCCGTAAGTAACACGTTTATTTAGTATCTAGGTATACTCCGTGTTTTCAGACATGTCCGGTGCAGACTAATTGGGACCAGCTGCCACTTTAAAGACAGGGATGGATCTTTTGAAGGCCACCTTGACTGGGAACCAAGTTGACCCACATGTTCTCCTCCTTCCAGTCTCAAGGGTGGTGGGTCATCTTGGATCTTATGCAGCATAGTTGGTACTAAACCCATTTCTATAATGAATAGTGTCCAACGCCTTCCCATCAGACATCGTTGGCCTGCAATTCTCAGATACTTTAGAAGGCCGTAGATGGTCAGAGATCGTTTTGGTTGAGTTGTAGTTCAGACACATCTGGGTGGAATAGAGTTTGGCATCGCTGCTCTAGGGACCTCAAGTCACCCTCTGTATCGTGGTCTCTGAAAGCCCTAAACCCTTGCGTGTGGGCAGGCCTCGTGGTAAAACTGTCTGGTGTCTTAAGAGGTTAATGGGAGACTAATCCAAAGATCTATTGACCAGCTCCGGCAGCGAATGGATTTTCTCAGCCAGCGGATGTGCACTTCACAGCTCAATGAGAGGCTGGTGGCACAGAGTTGATCAAGACAAGAGTTGTTTCAGTTTCCAAGTGGTTAACGTTGAAGTCATGAGCTAAGTTAAGGAAGCCCCCCACCGTATATCGGCTTCACCTTCTCCCGGGTTGTCCCAGCTGCTGGGGCTCTGGCTGCAGGGTGTTCTTTAAATAATCTGCATACTTTCCATAGTTGCCTGGGTAAAGTTGTCAACTTCTCACCACCTGTGTAAACAGTGGAGGCTGAAGAGCGGAGAGGAGGGGGCGAGAGGAGCGAGGGAACTTTCTCGTCTTGGCTTTCCCTCATCACACATGATCTTATATGTATGCTCAAGCTTCATGTTCGCGGTACTGAGAGTCTCTCCACAAACCACTCAACAACCTTGTTCCTGGTCTGAAGTGACTCGCAAAGGTTGGAAGGGGGGAAAAAAAACCTGAGTCCTGAATTTTCAGAGTAAACAAACTGAACTTTGAGTGAGCGAACGTGTGCGACGGAACAGGTTTCTGGAATGTAGCTGCAGGAATTCCACCACCTGTTCCATACGTTGACCTCAGGAAGTCCTCGTCTTGTTGGCATTCTGAACCAGATTTCTCCTGAATCATTACTTTTCTAAGGCTGAGATCCATTGTCGCTATCACAACGTTTAATATGTGTCTATCGATGATCTTTAATCCATTTCAATCGTTGGATAATAATTGGGTCATAATTGTCTAAAATAAATAAAAGCCTAAAGCTCTGTAATACTCTTGATGTTGGATATATCATGTAGTCTGTAATGTTGGCACCTCCAAAATTTCCATATTTTATTTTGTATTTCATAATGTGGATGTCCTGAACTGGCCAAAAGGCACGGTGTCCAACCTCTAATGGAGCCCATTCATGGCCAATCATCATGGAGTAGCTGGGTTTTCACCGCAGAAAGAGATTACGCGGCTCTCTCCTATATCTAATCTGAACCCGTTTTTTTGTTTCCAGCAACGTCCATCCTGAAGAAGGCAAAATTCGATAAAAAGAAGAATGTAGTGTTCGACAAAGTGATCGTGTTTTATTTCCAACGGTGCCAAGGCTTTACCAGTGTTCCCAGCCGAGGCGGTTGTACTCTTGGCATGAAGCGCAAGCATTGCTCAGTCAGGCATTACACACTGGACGACTTCTCTAAAGAACAGCTGAACCATCGGAGGGAGAAGGTGATGGAACAGTTAAAAGAAGAGAAGCTCTTGGCTTTAAGAAGCATGGTACGTCACTATATTGCCACGTGGTGATTTTATTGTATTTTCAGCGGTGAATGTTTGTGCTATGGTTGTCCAGGTCTGAGTTCTCACTGTACTCTGCAAATTATTGCCTCTCGGTAAAGCGCCAGTTACCTAAAACTAGAGACAAGAATACCAAACCATCTTAAATTCCCAAAATTAGAAAGTCTCCCGGAAAAGGGGGGGGGGGGAAATCTCCAGTCTCACTTCTTCCTGTTTTCTAGCCTTAACCAGTTTGTTTTTGGGTATATTAATGTATATTCTATTTTTTTTTGTCCTTCAGTTCACGATGAACGGAACCATAGAATCTGAGAAGGCCAACAACCTCTCCATCGACGACATCTGCGACGAGGACATCGACATGACCAATGTGGAGCTTGACGATGGCTTTTCTCCGCGCATGTACCCTGCCAAGAAACGCCGAGCCTTGCTTAAAAGTGAAGGCGTAAAGAAGATCGACAAGTCTGAAAAATACGAGCTGAATGAAATCAGGAATTCGCGAAAGCAGTGCGGGTGCGACTGTCAGGATTACTGCGACCCGGAGACTTGCGCCTGCCATTTGGCTGGGATCAAGTGTCAGGTAAGGGCAAGTCACTTTTATAGACCTCCAATGAGCTTGATGGTGTTGCGTAGTTTGTGCTAGGTGTTATGCTTTCATCACAATGGTACACAAAACTTGTGGTTGAATACGAAGCACTTCATTTTCCGAGGTGTAGGCACCAGATGAGGTTGACCATATATAGCACTTTTGGATTTAGACTTTATTTGAAGGCACTGCTTTGTCTGGATATAGCACTCTAATCATAGGGTTATTGATGGTTTCGACATGAAGCAAAGACTGTCACTTGGCTGCTTCATTTGAATAGACCCTATTGGGTGAGGACCTTCAATGGTACATCTAATTCTACAATGAAATGAGCTTGTTGCTATCGGTAATATGTGTGTACTAAGTGTGTGATCTTTGGTCTGTTTTCAGAGAGATCATTCAACTTTTCCGTGTGGCTGTAAAAGGGATGGTTGCGGCAACCGGAATGGAAGAGTAGAGTTCAATTCGTCCCGGGTGCAAACCCATTTCTTACATACGGTTATGAAGCTTGAGTTGGAGGAGAAGAGCCAGAGCAGCGACGGCAACGAAGAACCTGAAGATTCCTGCAGTGACCTCGACGAGCTCTTCAGTGGCTCTCCCGAACTGGCAAACGTAAATGAAGAAGAGGAGACTGTTCCTGTGACCACATCCTACCAGTTCAGCATGGAATTGGAAGCCGCTGGAGAGAACAGTTGCAGCAGTGACGTAACCGATATTTCCACATCGTCCAACCAGAGCGAAGACTCTGAAGAGCCTTACGAAACTACTCCTTCTGACAAATCCCAGTCGGATGTTGACGATGACTATTTGGCAAGGATTCTTCATTTCAACGACTCGGAGTATGAGGAGAGCAGCAGTGACTGCCAAGATAACTTGAGCTTTTTCCATCCTGCGGACTTCTTCTGTGATAATGTTTACGAGTCTCTCTCCAGTACGGAAAAGTCTTCGAGCTCGATTTACCCAAGCTCGTCATCATCGAACGTTTCCAAATGCATGGATGAGAACGCAAATCAAGGAGCTGACTGCTTTTCCGACGTCAGGACTTCTGTGGAGACCTCAAACGCCTCTATGAATTCGGTGACCCATTCAGAGCCATTGCCAAAAAATTACACCGATATCAGCCTGTCGTCGGACTGTTTTGAGTTGGTTTATCCGGATTACAACCTGGGACCTCTTTACAACTCCTTAAAGGAATACGATAACTTGCCATATCAGCCGGTTAATATCCCTGGGTTTGGCCAAACGACGGACCCTCATGCAAGCTTTTTGGAATCCTTAATTGGTTTATCGGAGTCCATCCCGGACACCTCGGTCCCGTTTACGGATAATCAGCTCCTCCTTGAAGATGCTTTCAAATCCTCTTTTATGGAATCTCTCATAGCCTAAACAAAATGGAAGACTTTCATAAACTCGCGGATGTTACAGCCATGATACGGAAGGAATGTTTCCATGTTTTTTTTTTTTTTTTTACATGGATTGACCTAATTTTTTTTTTTTTTTATTCAAATAAATGAGAAATTACTGCTGGAAGTCTCCAGTTTACAAAGTATCGGTCTGAACAATTTCTCCAATTTTTTTTCTTTTAACAAAATGACTTGTACATGGTTTGTGAATATATTTTTACTTTTCAGACTTTTACAAAAAACTATTTCTAATTACTCGCCATATAATTAAATCCTTTTTAACGCTACAATTTTTTTTTTTTTTTTTTTTTTAAAAAAAAAAGAAAAAAATTGAAACAAACTTGTATTTAATGTAAAAAAAAAAAGAGAGAAATCTTGGCTATAGAGAGCACTAATTGTGTTTACAAAAAGGTAAAAAAAAATTATTATACTTTATACAGAACTATTTATTGCAAATTCCAGGAATGGGTCGAAAAGCTTGAATTCGCATGAATTGTTTTATTTAAATCGGAAATACCTCGGATGTATTGGGAGTACAAATATATATCTCCTAATACATCTGCATTATTTATGGAATTGCATTCAGTTTTTCTGTGCTCCACGAGAAATAAAGTGGGGTGGGTGAAATTTCTCTGTACATCAGCATTCTTAAAGTGCAATATTGTTAAGAGCAATGACTTAAACGCACAGAAAAATTTAGATTTTGCAAAGGTTTTCCAGGTGAATTATTATTTTAATATATTCCATTAACAAGCCATACTTTTTTAAAACCATAAATATAAACTCAATTTTATTTAATTATACTGGTTAAATTATTTTTTTATATTTATTTTTTAATTCCTGTTTTTTTTTTTTTTTTCTTGGGGGGGGGGGAATACCATAAGATATTAAGAAGTTGAATGGAAGCCCACTTCACTGGGTCCCCCACCACCACAATTGCTGGCATAAGTTATGAGATCTTTAATTTTTTTTTTATTTTTTTTTAATTTATGAACTTAAAGAAAACACAAACTGTTTTTTACGAAGTGTTCCTTATAAAAAAAGTCACTTTCTCATTGGTTTATTTATTACTGTCATAGCCATTTATAATATCGTGAACTTTTTTTTTTTTTTCTTCAACTTAACTGGTATTTAAAAAAACAAAACAATTTTGGTATTTAATTTTTTTGCATAAAATGAAAGCTTTAAAAACAGATATTTTAAGTAATAATGTTAATAAAATGGAACCTTTTTTTTATGGTATCTTTTCAAAAAATCTGGGTTTTTTTAATTTTTTTTTATTGAATTTTGAACAATTTTTATATTTTGAAATGAAGCCAAGAGACCAATAGCCCCATCGCATTGACATTATTGCTGCTGTACTGCAAAGCTACCTTAACAATGTGAAAAAAGGGGGGGGGGGGGGTGTATCTCAAACCAGCCTTACGTTGTGCCCGTCCAATACCGTGCAAGTAATCCCTGTACAATAATTACAAAAAAGGAAAAAGCTTTTATTCCTTACCTGCAGCTTATTTTTGTGAAGGACAGCAGGACATGTAGACTACATGAGGATTTTGGGATTTGTGGCCCCTCTGGGCTGAGCTGAGGGGAAGCGGTTATTCTCCACCATATTCTGCTCTCTTGCTGCCATTCGGACTATGACCCCACTGTGCCCAATATGCTGGTTGTCATGTCTAATGTCATGTCAAACTTACCTTAAATTCTACACATTGTACCATTTTTAATGGCGCCAGTGAAATATGTTTTGTGGTCGTCGTGTTGTTTTTTTTCTTAAATATTTTAGAGCGTTATATTTTAATTGTATAATAAAAATTTATTACAGAATATTTAATCTAATTTTTTAAAAAAACGATAGTTTTTAACTTGTAAGTAAAAATATTCTGTAATAAAAATATATTTACATTTTAATATGAAATATATACAGAATTTTACAAGTAAAAACTTTCTGTAATAAAATATTTTACTTCCAATTAAAAAAGGTTTACTTGTAAAAATGTGTAAAAAAAAAAAAAAAAAAAAAAAAATCTAAAATATAATTTTAAATTTTATAATTGAAATTTAAGATTTTTTTACCTGAGAAATTTAAATTTTGAAAGTAAAATATTTAAGTAAAATTTTTCTGTAATTAAATTAAAGTTTTTAATTTATTCCAATTTTTTAATTTTTAAAATTCTAAAGTGGTTTTTTATTTTTATAAATAAAAAAAAAAAGGTTCCTTTTTTGAATCGCAGCCAGACTTTTTTTTTTTTTTAATTAAAAAAAAAAAAAAAGTTACCAGGAAGGATACATTGAGACTCCTCTTGTTTTCAAGTATGTCCTGGATGGTATTAATGTTAGGGGTGTAGCCCGATGGCATCAAGAGGGCAGATTGAGTTCATCCAGGCTACTTTTTTTATTTCTCATTTTATTCTTGCCTTTTTTGGGTTTGCACATCATGATCCATCCTAATGAGCGTTCCTCGAGTAGCCATGGTCAGAAAAGCACTGCACCTACCTATTGCCGTGATGCAGCGCACCAAAGGTATACAATGCAGAGCTGTGTATTGCGGTACATTGCACTTTGTTAAAATGATACACACAAGTGCCTCCGCCAGCATTCCCTCCCGGTGTGTGTTGGTGTCGTGTCTCGATCTCCCTTCTTCAGGGTGTGAATTCTGGGAATGCTTGTGTCCAGTACAGCAACGTATATATTTTTCCCTCTCCTCCCTCCTGTAAAATAGTCTGCCAGCTTTTATTCCTTCACTCTGAGCGCGTTTCAGTTTTATTAGATGATGTCGTGTTTCTTTAAATGCATCGATTTGATACAAAGTGATTTGGGGACTTTATCGCTCATCATCCCATCATAAACTATATTTATTATCCCTTGTGATGTCTATTGGCAAATCCTGGTTCCTTGAGTTTTTGTGATGTTTTCCCAAACCCTCGACGGTCTAACTTGTCAGTGAAAGCCTGTCATCCCAGAAACTCTGAAATGTGACACTTTATTGCATTTTATATATATTTTTATTTGTATTTAAGACTTGTAGTGTGCTGTCAGCGGCCTGCTAAAACACCTAAAACCTCCCACATGGGTAACTTTACGTGGCTGGTATTTGCTCAGTATTCAAAGGGTTTCAAAGTTTTATTTTTATTTTTTGTTATTTTTCTGGTTTTTTCTTTTTATTATTTTTTTTAATATTTTTTTTTGTTTTTTTTTATTTTCTCAATGTTGTTGTTTTTATTTTGTGTGTGTGTGTGTATATATATATATATGACCCATGGCCTCTGACGGCATACTACATGTTTGCAAAAGCCACTCACGTATTTAAGAAGTAATACCTTTTTTTTTTTTTTTCTATAATCCCAATTTACTGGCGATCCTCTTTTCTGGTACTATTCTTCTTCTCGTGTATTCGTTGGCACTAACACATTTTGTTACAACATTCCTGGGTTACCTTGCATCCCGTGCATTTTTAATTTATGTCCGGACACAAACATCCTGCCTTCTATAATTCTGCGCTTTTTTTTTTTTTAACTTATTTTGTGCCAAAAAAAGATTGTATTTAACTTATATTATATTTTTGTGGGGGAGGGGCAAGAAAATCTTTTTGCAGGTTTCCTTTCAGTGCGCGTGTTTGTGTGTATATATAAATTCTTTAATTATAAAGGAGTATTTATTGACACCGCTTGTAACTGTAATTTGTTCAATATAATTTGAACTCTGATATTTTGTGTTTTAACGTGTGGGGAGGGGGATGGGAGTTCTTTTTGGCTTCGGGTGCAATTGTTTTTAGGGATTTTCTTTTCTTTTTTTTTTTTTTTTTTTGTACATTTTATAAAATGGAAAAAAAATGCAGCTCCAGTTTGTCATTTCATTCAAGCAATATGAAGAAAATATCCATTACTTTTCAATAAAATATATATATAAAAAATTAAATTGTTTTTTTGTGTTTTTTTTTTAATTGGGTGTGGGGAATGGGAGGCATCATCCCATCCTGCAATTGGGTCTAACTTCACCACAATAAAGGGGTTATTCTGAGAGAGCCGAAATTGCACCGGACAGTGAATTTCCCCCGTATGGTGACATTTCAGGGCTATTCAGAGAGCAGGCAGTTCGCCACACTTTGGCGAATTGTCAGCAAATACGGTGCCTGTTCGGCGGCAGTGAATCTATTCAGACACCGTGCAGCAGAGAAATGTCAGTGAAATGCCCTGATGTTCGGTTTAATCAGGCGAATCCCATAGGCTTCAATGTGAAACATATTCCCCCCCCCCCTTTTCTTTTTTTATAATTTTTTTTTTTTATTAATCTATTAAGCCATTTAGACTTTTTGCTGCTGATTAAAAGAATATCGACATTTTGGTATTTTTTTTTTTTTTTTTTTTTTACTCTTTTTTTTTGAAAGAAAAAGTCAGCAGAAAACAGCATGGCGGCCACGCAGGGCCAAGTCTCAAAGCACAATACAGTACTGTGAAAAGTGTGGGGGGGGGGGAGCTCTGCATTGTATACATTCATGGATCGCGATGCTCCTGGATACAATGGAAATATTTTTTTCTTCTTATTTCAATTAGAAAATTATTTAATTAATAAAAAATTAAGTCCCTGGTTCCTGATTGTTTTATGAAGAACACTCCATAGAAATATATAATTCCAAAAGATTGGTTTAAAAAAAAAAAAGTGTAAGGAAAGGAGTTATAAAAAAATTTTTTTTTTTACATTGTTTATTGAATTTCAAATAAAATCCTACACTTAACTTGTACATATGGAATCCATGTTTGAATCTCTTTTCCATCATACTCAATCGAGTGTGGGTTCTGCAATAAAGTAGAACTTCAAATCGTGTTTTAAATGCGACGAGCAGAAAAATGAGCTGAGCATCGGTGACGGGGTTAATGTTTGGGCATTCAGATTCCCCCCCCCCCCTATATTTAAGCATTTTAATATCGGTTCTTTTAAATAATAACCTAAACCAGTAGCTGCACTTCAGCTGTTGAACATACTCTAGGTGGTCAGGAAGATGATGTTCCATGATGAAGTTGGAATGTGCAGAGGTCGAAGGGATGGCAGCAGAGAGTATATTGCCCTCAGCCCATCACTCTGTAATACTATATCCACTTGTGGATCCCTGGTGAAACCAGTTCCTTGGTTCGGTCGTGAACGTGATAATGGTACGCAGCACGCCATGTAAACCAAAAGTCACTTTATTGGAAGTGCAACGTTTCAGCCGCCAGCCCGGCCTTTCTCAATCCTAAAGAAGGACGGGAATAGAAATGGCAGTATTTTAAGTATTACCGGTGACTGTGCGGTATTTATGCCATGTTTGTGATCTTGAGCAGGTTCCATTTGTTCAGATCTAAGCTCAGAATCCATGGCTCACACATCCCCCTCCCCCCTTTCTCTATCTGAAGACCTGCCGGACGTCGATTCAATAAGGCTAGGGTCAGACGAACACATTTTTCGTGTTGTCTTGAAAAAGTGCGTTCGAACGAATGGACGTATATTTTCACGGAATACGTGATAGCGGTCATACGATGCGCATTTTCGTCCGTGATTTTGTACAGATCATCAATAAAACACTTTTGCGTCTGGACGTTATGACGTTTCCCAATCACGTAAACACGCCGCTATGCGGCCGCAGCGCACTCTGTACGTCAGTAGTAGCGGCTTGACGTTCTCGAAAAAATGTGTTCATTTGCCACTTGCGTTGCACGGACGAACGTTCGTGTGGCCGTTCGTCGTATGTTCCCCGGCATTTGACGTCATTTGCTGCTAGCGTGGCCGTGATTTCGTGCGGCTAAACGCACGTGAAAAAATGCGTTCGTCTGACCCTAGCCTTAATGTCCAGCAGCTCCACGTTTCATTCCTTTTAGGCTGGGCCCATGTGGACGCTCTAAATGCGTCCGTTATCGCCACCCCCCCCCCCTCCCAGTGTCACAGCGTTTCACTGGATCCATTGCATCAACCACGCAATGTAACAAACGTACTTTTGAGGCGCGTTACAACGGACGTGGACTTTCCATCAAAGTGCACGTCTCTCCATAGAAGGGTCACTCTTTGTAGAGCAGTGCGCACAGCGAGGTGGCAACATGCGCGTCCAAGCAGAAAGAACGTCAGTTCTCACGGACTCCCGTGCGCCTCTAGCCTCAGTGGGACAATGCCGTTGGAAAGGAGATTCCACTGACGTCTCTATATATGGGAAGAGCTCTCCGAAGATGGGGATACGGTGACCAGGAAATTCCTCTCATGCCAAGAGGTCATAACGGAAGGTCTCATTGACTCTGATCTTGGCTGTCTGGTGGCCCATTGCTTTCATTTCACACTTCTCTTCAGTGGGAAAAAAAATCTTAGTGTTTCCTTAGTTGTCCCCAGAGCCTGTCAGCCCCCACCCGCTTCAAATCACGCGTCCACGGTGCGGTATTTCCTTCTCTCTGAAATTTAATATCCCTTTCCAGTTTATTTATTTTCGTGCCTGAACCGCCGGCCTCAACAAATCGTACGGGTCATTTTATTAATCTGTTTTCAGAAGAGAACTGTAGAGGCATGAAACACCTGAAGTGAGTTTGAGAGGATTAGATGCCAGAGCGCATTTTACCCCAAGGCAGGGGATTCTGGGTAATGGCGTGAGAACCAAGGGATGGACTAGCACACAGGGCTGGATTTATAACTAGGCAGAGTAGGCATGTGCCTACAGATGCCTGCCACAAGGGGTTGCCTTGCTCTGTAAAAAAGATTTTTTAATTTTTTTTAACAATTTGCAAGAATATAGACCACTGTATCGTTGGAAAGATCAGATTGTGGCCTTTCCAGTGATACCAATTATATCCAGGTTACATTTATGTAAAAATACAATAAAAATATATATTTTTTTATTTTTAACTCCACTATAAAGTGCACAGTGATGCTGCGCTAACTCACCTTCTCATTTCCCACACTGCCAGCAAGTGCGGAGCTGATGATGCAACACATTTTCATCGACAACCTAGACCGCAGTGCTGCAGTGAGGAGAGACAGGAGGACTTTGGAACCTGCATCTCTGAATTGTACAGTGCACAAGATTAAGGGAGGCGTCCTTGGAAAGGTCAGAGTCTGGTCTTTACAATGATACCAAACATGACCAGATAATGTGTAAAAATAAAAACCTGAAAAGTAAATGCAAAATTTATTTTTTTCTCTGCCGTAGAACAGAGGCAAAATATGCTTTTACATATAAAACAAACAATGCCGCTGCACTAACGCAACAGATTCTACTCCTTTTGATTTGACGCAGAGAGAAACTGGTTTCAGTTTTTTAAAATGTTCGTTTAAGTCGTTTTGGCATTGGGGGGGTAGGGGGCGCTCCACGTTTCTGTGCCTACAGTAGGCAAAACTAAACCATAAAGAAAATCATTCATTGACTTATCGGGGAACGACTGACTGGCCGCAAGTAGGATCAGCCATTGCGTATTTTCTGTCTTCAAATGGTCCTCATCCGGCATAAGTGGCCTGCACCTCAGTGGGCCCCACTCAGGTCTCCTAAGGTTTTAGCTCAATGGTACCATTAAAGAAAAGGCGATCCCATGCGCAATTCCGACTTCTATCACCCAAAAGGGGCAACCGGGACTGAAGTGCCAAGGATGTCTCCTGTGAGAGATAAAACAACCCCCGTCAATCAATCGTTTTGACCTTGGGCCTCATCAAGAAGACATAGCTTATACCCCTCTAGGCAACTTGAGCAAGGGGTCCACTACATATCTACATTATCCTCTTGGCTCATGGAGAACATAGACCTGGTTATGAGATCAGTGAGCACAAGCAGCAGCATAAGTGGCCTTCACTTCGGTGGGCCCTACTCAGGACTCATAATCTTTTAGGTCGATGGTGCCATTACAGAGAAGACAACACCATATGCAAATCAGACTATAACCCAGAAAGGGCGGCCAGAGCTGCCAAGGACGTCTCCTCTGAGAAATAAAGCAACCCACGATAATTGTTTCAACCTACTTTGTCTTCGTCAAGAAGACATAGCTTATCATTCAGTAGGTACCTTAAGCAAGGGGTCCACACCTGGATTACCCTGTTGGCTCATGGAGAACAAAGACGCATTTTTGAGATCAGTGAGAACAAACCGCAGCATAAAAGGCCTGTACTTTGGTGATTCCTCGTTCAGGTCTCATAAGATTTTAGGTTGATGGTGCCATTACAGATACAGAGCAGACAATGACATAGCAGTCCGAAGTGGATATCACCCAAAAGGAGTGGCCAGAACTGAAATGCCAAGGAAGTCTCCTGTGAGAGATAAAGCAACCTCCGACAACCAGTTCGACCTACTTAGGCATCACCACGAAGGCATAACGTATACCTAGCTTGGCACCTCGAGCAAGGGGTCCACATCTGGATTACCCAATTGGCTCATGAAGACTAAAGACATGGTTATGAGATCAATGAGAATGAGCAGTGGCCCAATTAGCCTGTACTTTGGTGGATCTCCACTCCGGTCTCATAAGGTTCTAGCTTGATGGTGCCATATGCAATTCAGACTATCACCGAAAAAAAAAACGCAACCAGAACTGAAATGCCAGGAAGTCTTCGCTGTGGGATTAAACAACCCTTGTCAATCGTTTCGAGGTACTTAGACCACATCAAGAAGTCTTAGCTTGTTCCTCTTGAGGAAGTGGTCCACATCTGGATTTTCCCATTCTCACGGAGAACAAAGACATGTTGATGAGATCAGTGAGAACGAGCAGCGGCATGAGTGACCAGGGATGCACATAGTCCTTTAAAAATAGCTGATCTTCATTAGTATCTGCATGGTAAAGTTTTGATGTGACTGGACGACGCCATCAGAGAAGACGTATAGGAAACGAACCGGATGTGGTGGGAAAACCAGTTGGTGGAACCATCAGGAACGTCACAGCTGTATAGGACCACCTTGATGGCAACCCCAGGTAAATCCTGAGAGGCGCCACACGCGTAACACCTTGTCTTATGTATAGAATGAAGTAATTCAGAGATTAATACGACCCGTTAAAAATCCAGAAGCAGCTAAACTATGCAGGCGGCCGCCAAGAATGAGTATTGTTCCAGAGCGCGATGTTTTGGATGAATTCCTACTTTTCATTCAGAAGGCAGCTGGAGAGCGGACGGGCACATAACAAGCGGGCAGCATCGGGCCTTACCTAAATAAATGGATAATAAAGGGGAAAAAATAAAACACGAGAAAGGAGAAATCGTATTAAATGAGAAGAAGGGCTGAAACGGAGGACGGAGCATTGTGTCATATGGCGGCGGTGTCACCCGAAGCAAGGCGATGGTGCAGGATTGGACCATTTCATTTGCCCGTGCAATTCACCTCCTATGTTTAAAGGGACCTTCTGCTCATCCTGGAAACTTTGGGATCTATTCACAAAGCACCAAAATTGAACACAATTTCAGTGCTTTGCGTTCCGGCCCATTTCGGCGCACTTCTGCGATTCCATTTCGTCAAAATTACGGTGACTTTACTATTTATCAAATGGACACAGTATTTTGCCCAAATTGGAGTCGCCGAAGCAGTTATCGGACAGTGATGAAAAGTGACGCATTGCGCCGATGACCGCCGAATTGTAAAAAAAAAAAAAAGGAAGTCTCCTAATAGGAGTATAAATCAATCAATCAATAACAATGTAAAAATGGGTCTAAATAATAAAAAAAAGGCCTTTAAAAACACAATAAAATAGTCTGTTACAAACTAATAAAGTCTTTCAAAACATAAAAATACGAAAATGCCGAATAAAAAAATACAAAAAATAATAAATGGTCTTAAATAAACCAGACAGATATTCTATTTTTCCGTTAAAAAACTTTTTTTCCTGGCGAGGGGGGGGAAAAGGAAGGAAAAATCATCTAAAAAAAACCTAAATAATTGTGCCGAGTCCGTCAGCAGGATCTGCCCAATTATTTAAGGGAACAGGCAGTTCTTAAATTTCATGAGTTGAAGCAGAAAAATGTCCAAACCGATCTGAGTGACTGTGACACGGCCAAATAGTGGCAGCCAGACGCCTGGGTCACAGTGATGCAAGGAAGGACACTCTGCGACCCGGCGTCAGGGTCGTGGGTGCCCAAGGCTCATCGATGCTCATGGGGAGTGAAGGCCGAGCCCATCTGATCCCATCACACAGAAGAGCTACTGGATGGAGCTCAAACTGCTGAAAAATGAAATGCCGCCTACCTAGAGATTCCTGCACACCACATACACCAATTCATGGTCGTGGTGTTCCCTGATGTGTGTTGGCCTCTTTCGGCAGGATAATGACCCCGGCCACATGGCAAAAACTGCTCAGGAACGGTTTGGGGAACATGACAAAGATTTCAAGGTGTTTTCTTGGCCTCCAGATCTCAATCTGATCGAGCATCTGTGGCACATGGGTGGAACAAAAAATCCCACCCATGAAGGCCCCACCTCACCACGTGCAGGACTTAAAGGATCTGATGCTAATGTGTTGGTGCCGGATCCCACAGGACACGTTCAGAGGTCTGGTGGAGTCCATGCCTCAACACGTCAGCACGTGGGGGTCTGGGGGACCATCATGATATTAGACAGGGGTTTTGATGTTGTGGCTGGTCATTGTAATGGAGGATACGATAAAGAATAGAAGAAGAAGTGGAAAATGTAAATGAATACAAGTTTTGGGGCATAGAACGAGCAGAGCTATTTATACACAGGTTGGGTATCGGGGTCGTTGGGTATCGGGGTCGTTGGGTATCGGGGTCGTTGGATATCGGGGTCGTTGGATATCGGGGTCGTTGGGTATCGGGGTCGTTGGGTATCGGGGTCGCTTGTGGTGCCGGTCTTCTGCTTTTCATTCCATGTATATATACGCTGACATTCTTTTCTTCCCTTTGCTCATATGATTCATTAGCTGGTGACGCGGGTGATACGTTTCCTGAGTTATTGTAGCCAAAAAAAGTTACATAAAAGCAAAAAAATGCAGTTTGCATTTTTTATTTTTAACAAAGCTTCCTTTTACAGGAACGAAGAAATGTCACACGCGTCCACCACCCCCGCACGAAAAAACCCCCAAATCACGTGGTCTGTTTATTATAGTTCACTTAAAAACACAGAAGAAGACGATTCGTGCTTTGATTCGTCCCGTTTAAACAAAAACATGTGATTTTTTACCAAACTAACCACAATAACACGTGAAATCAGCTTCTCTCCCCGAAAAACAAAAACGATTCCTTTCATTTTAGGAGCAGCTCTCCTGAAGTGTTTAGGAGTCCAGACGTGAATGTGGGGGAACGTGTCCACAGATAACGAGTCGAGCTCTGAGACGAGCGTCTGGCTGCTCTCAAGTGTCAAAATCCAAAAATGTGAATTCTGCCTTTGAAATTTAGCGATTTCGGCCTCTTTTCTTACAGTTTCCGAATCACAGTTCTCAATGTTTGAGACTTTTTGGAGAGGGGGGTCACATTTTGGGATGGGCCAAGGGGGGATTCATTGAGTTTCCGAATCGCAGTTCTCAATGTTTGAGACTTTTTGGAGAGGGGGTCACATTTTGGGATGGGGTGAAGGAAGTGGGAGATTCATTGAGTTTCATGGTGCTCCCTGTTTATTGACTTCCTGGAGAGGAGTTAAAATTTTGGTATGGGTTGATGGAAGCGGGGATTCACGGAGTTTCCGAATCGCAGTTTCACTTGTTTGTTGAATTTTTGGAGAGGGGTTCATATTTTGGGATGGACTGAAAGGGAATTCATTGAGTTTTCGAATCTCAGTTCTACTTTTTTGTTGACTTTTTGGAGAGGGGGGGTCACACTTTGGGATGGGCTGAGCTGAGGGGGATTCATTGAGTTTCCAAAACGCAGTTCTCCCTGTTTGTTGACTTCTTGGAGAGGGGTTCAAATTTTGGTATGGGTTGATGGAAGCGGGGGATTCATTGAGTTTCCGATTCACAGTTCTTCGTTTGTTGACTTTTTGGAGAAGAGTTCACATTTTGGGACGGGCCAAGGGGGGATTCACTAAGTTTCCGAATCGCAGTTTCACTTGTTTGTTGAATTTTTGGAGAGGGGTTCACATTTTGGGACGAATGAGGGGGGGGATTCACTGAGTTTCCGATTCACAGTTCTTCGTTTGTTGACTTTTTGGAGAGGGGGTCACATTGTGGGTTGGACTGAAAGGGAATTCATTGAGTTTTCGAATCTCAGTTCTACCTTTTTGTTGACGTTTTGGAGAGGGGGGTCACACTTTGGGATGGGCTGAAGAGGGATTAATCGAATTTCTGACAGTTCTCCCTTTTCCCTGTTTGCTAACTTTTTGGAGAGGGGTTCATGTTTTTGGGCGGGTTGAGGGGGGGGAGTTTATTGACCAGGGTGACCTGAGACTCGTTCTTTCCTGTGTCGTTTGGGATTCCGGTATCCTATGGAAGTGACGCCAGAAGAAAGACGCGTAAAATATGTGGTATGAATAGAATGGACGTTCAAAAACGACACCTGCTTCAATTTGGATGTTTTTCGGCAACCGGAAAAAAATTCAGTTCTATTAATTTTTTTTTCGATTGGTCCCAAACTGGACTGGTTTAAGAAGCTGTCAGAAGCAAACCAGGGATTCCTGTCTTTTTGTCGCTTACTAGTGATACATTTTTTCATTCACTCCAGATGACCGGCTGTCGTCACATGCAAAAAGGTTTCACCATTTCCCGCGGTTGGTCTGAGCCTTTTTCTTCTCACATTGGTTACATGACGTGGCTCGTTCTGCTCTGTCTCCTCACTGCTCGTCCCACCGCTGTCCTCTGAAACCTCCGTCATTGTATCCAAATCGTCTCATCTATTTAGACTAGGGTCAAACGAAAGCATTTTTACACGCGAACGTAAAGAAGTGTGTCCGAACGCATTGACGTATTTTTTCATGGAATACGCGAAAACGGTCATACGATGCGCATTTTTGTGCGTGATTTTTTACAGATCCAAACCAGGAAACGTTGGGTGTCTGAACGTTATGTTGGCCGGACACGAGCAGCGTCTGACGTCTCCTAATCACGCACACACGCCGCTATGCCGCAGCTGCGCACTCAGTACGTCAATACTAGCGGTTCAGCGTTCTCAGAAAAATGCGTTCATTTTCCACTTGCGTTGCGCAGCCGGACTTTTGTGCGGCCGTACATCGTATATTGGCCGTCATTGCCCGTCATTTGCTGCTACCGCGGCCGTAATTATGTGCGCCAGAACGCACGTTAAAAGTGCGCTGCTCTGACCCCAGCCTTAGTGTTATTGATATTTAAGGGCTTCACATCCCGATTTCTCACCTTCACGTGAATCCTTCAAACTGATCCAACCCCGAGCTTACCTTATATCTTATACACACTGCCTGGCTAACATCAAGTCCCCACCTGCCGTACAAGCCTGTTATGATCTGGGGGGGGCTTCGGTCGGGCAGGTCTGGGTTCAGCAATGTCATGTGCCCAGAAAATGAGGTCACGTGACTCCCTGAATATACTGAATGAGCAGGTTTTTCCATCAATGGGTTTTTCTCCCCTGATGGCACAGTGGGCATATTCCAAGATGGCAATGCCAGGATTCATCAGGCTCACATTGTGCAAGAGTGGTTGAGGGAGCATGAGACATCATTTTCACACATGGATTGGCCACCGCACAGTCCAGACCTTAACCCCATTGAGGTTAATCTTTGGGATAATGTGCTGGAGAAGACTTTACGCAGCGCCGCGACTCTCCCATCATCAATACAAGATCTTGGCCACAAATGAATGCCACTCTGGACGCCAATAAATGCTGTGACATCACATGAGCTTATCCACACGATGCCGCGGCGAATGCGTGCCGCAATCACAGCAAAACACGACACAACCACATGTTACAGGGGGTTAGTTTTATTTTGGCCAGGCTGTGTATATATATATATAAAAGGCATTTATTTGCAAAAACTTTATTTGTAGGGCATTGAAAAGAAAATTGGAAACAGAATAAGCAAAAAAAAAAGAAATGTTAATGTTCTGATTAAAATGTAAGATTTTTCACTCTTTTTATTGAAGACGTTCTCGGTGTTTATTTTTCTTTAATGTTTTGTAAAATCCACTGAACCGAGTTTTCAAAACAACATAAGTGAATGTGTGCGCACAGCTGGCATCCTGCACCTGAGATCTGCAGCCTGGGTTAGAGGGGATTCGGCGTTGGCGCAGTAGGCCGTGGCGGTGTCAGAGAGGTGTAACTCCTGTCTGTGAGTTAATGGTTTGGTTTTTATGTGAGCGCTTGCCATTTGGAGAGCGCGGGGTTACAGACACACTCCGCAAAATCAATCAGGGATTTTATATATTAAAGGACTCGATTAAAAATGTAATTATTTATAGTTACTCTTTATTATTATTATTAATAGTTCTGGAGGGCCGAGGTTGCCGACCCCCGCTCCAAGACGCAGACGCCACAGATAATCCACTCCATGGACCAGATACAAATCCATGAGAATTCACCCAATGTCATTTGGCCCAACACAAAATGAAGAGGTCAGCACCCTCGGCCATACAGGTGTTTTGGAACTACACCTCCCATGATGCTCAGCCACTCATCAGGATGGCTATGACTCGTGGGAGATGTAGTTCCAACACATCGGGAGGGGACAAGGTTGCCGAGCCCTGACTTAATGTACTGGAATGAAGTGGAAGATCTAGGAAAGAGTTGGCAGACATTGGCACCTCAGATGTTTTGGAACTACATGTCCCATGATGCCTAGCCAGCCTTAAAGCTGTCAGGGCATCATGGGACATGTAGTTTCAAACTATCTGAGGTGCCAAGGTTCTCCATCACTGACCTAGAACATGGACAGGTGAAACGGCGTGGTGGTCAATCACAGTCCTACAAGAGGTTTGCTGGACCCCGACACTGATGGAAACACCAGTGATGCAGAAGGACTTGTACCTACAGCTATTGTGGAAGAGTCCCTCGTTTACCAGGCCAGGATTCGGGTGTCCCAACCACAAAATCCGAAACGTCAAGAGGTGTAGGGAGCGTTGTCAGGTCGGCCATGTTTTCATACATATAATTTATTCATGCTGATGGGCAGTGCATGAATAATGGCGCCCTGCAGTATGTATAATCCATACGCTGCAGGTAAGAAACCAAAAAGGAATCCCAGGTGACCTGCCTTGACTTCCTTCCTACTGCATTTGCATTATACATGTTGCAGGGCAGCACTTTTCCTTGTGCTCCCCTGTGCATGAAATAGTAATATGTGTCCAGGAAAACATGGCCGACCTGGCAGTCTAGGTGCAGGACACCCCACCGCCTGCTTTACCTCCTCACGACTTCACTCTTCGGGTGAACGTGACCACATTGCATACAGAGCCGTCATCCACTTGACGCCGGTGACAGATCCACATTAACGAGGTGATTCAAGTCCCAGGCGGAGGCGAAGCACACGCTCAACAATACTTACAGCACAGGCTGGGCGCCGCGACCTCCGCGCACAGATCCTTCACCGGGAAACTGGGACAGAGGAGGCACAAGAGTAACTGACTCAGCATCAGCCTGCGACGTGACGTCTCATATTGTGAGAGCCGGCAACGACAGGGGTTAAACGGGACACACAGACCTACACACAGAGAGGCAGACACACAGAGAGATGAGACACACAGAAACACAGACACACAGAGAGATGAGACACACAGAGAGGCAGACACACAGACCTACACACAGAGAGGCAGACACACAGACCTACACACAGAGAGGCAGACACACAGAAACAACAGACACACAGAGAGATGAGACACACAGAGAGGCAGACACACAGACCTACACACAGAGAGACAGACACACAGAGAGATGAGACACACAGAAACACAGACACACAGAGAGATGAGACACACAGACCTACACACAGAGAGGCAGACACACAGAGAGATGAGACACACAGAAACACAGACACACAGAGAGAGATGAGACACACAGAAAGAAACACAGAGAGATGAGACACACAGAAACACAGACACACAGAGAGATGAGACACACAGAAAGAAACACAGAGAGACAGACACACAGAGATGAGACACACAGAAACACAGACACACAGAGAGACAGACACACAGAGAGACAGACATAAACACAGAGAGACAGACACACAGAAAGACAGACACACAGAAAGCTAAAAGGTGGATTTTCTTGATTTATATAAATTCTAACATATCTGAAAATAGCGGGGAAAACATTTGACTAATTATATAAGAGCCCTGGGATCTGGACCACACTTTACTGTGAGTTTTATTGCTGTGCAGCTCGGTGATACGCTCATACTCAGTGCACATTACTGTGAGAGTTTTATTGCTGTGGAGCTCTGTGATACATTCATACACACCGCACATTACTGTGAGTTTTATTGCTGTGCAGCACTATGATACACTCATACACCCCGCATGCACATTACTGTGAGTTTTATTGCTGTGCAACTTTGTGATACGTTCATACACACCGCACATTACTGTGAGTTTTATTGCTGTGCAGCACTATGATACACTCATACACCCCGCATGCACGTTACTGTGAGTTTCATTGCTGTGTAACTTTCAGTGCCCCTGGATTACACCGGCCACACAAACATTATTTATCAGAGCGGCTTCTTGCAGTATGAGAGATATGGTATAACTATATAACACGGCTGCAGTCTGGGACTGTGTTAACATTAGTGTCTCCGGGCTGGCGTCGTCCATAAATGTTCCCTCATTAACGCTGGAGTCTGTCCCTCTTACACTGAGACTTCAGACACTGGATGAGATTGGCCGAGCAGATAAGAGTCACATAAAGTACACATTTCCAGTAATACAACTCTCAGAAATCCCGCAGAGTGTTATTACACCCAGAATATGATATAAGTGTGACTGTCACTGGCTGAATTCACTACAAAAAGAGGTATTTAGGGTCATATAATATGTGAGTACAGTGTTAATAGACATGTTTAGAGTAAATGATGATTGGGTGAAAATTTAACCTCTCGAGGGCCAGAAATCTCTCTTTACAATTGCCGTTCCCATTATATTGTGACACATTTACATTTAAATGGACTCTCTACTCATCCTGAGCACTTTATAGTTTTAAAGTAGTCTGGATGTATGGAGTGCCCCCCCCCATCTCCCCCTTGGATCCCCAATCTGGAGAAATTGCGTTGTGAAGTGGAGGAAATTCCTCCACCCCACTCAGCATCACCAGCAGCTGGGATTTTGAATTTCACGGCCGCCTGTCGCCAGATCTGTCACACAGAGAGTGGCCGACGTCACCCTCTGAGACCAATCGCTGTACCGAGCGTTCTCATAGAGGCAGCAATGGATCAGATCTGTGCATGCGCGTGCAGCTCCGATCAGTGGCGGAAGTACCAGGGTCGCACTTGCGACCGGGCCCTGGCATCCTCTCGCGAGAACTCTGCTGTGCTGGTCAGGTGGTTCCCGGCGAGTGGCCAAGCTGCATCATGCCAGCGGCCGCTCACAGGAAGAAGAAGAATGGCCGCACGCCGCAGAGGTAAGAGCTGGCCTGGGGGCAAATATATCCATGAGAGCTGGGGGCAATATATACCCATGAGAGCTGGGGCAATTATATACCAATGAGAGCTGGGGGCAATTACATACCAATGAGAGCTGGGGGCCATTATTTACCCATGAGAGCTGGGGGCCATTATTTACCAATGTGAGCTGGGGACAATTATATACCAATGAGAGCTGGGGGCAATTATATCCATGTGATCTAGGGGCAATATATACCCATGTGAGCTGGGGGCAATATATACCCATGTGACCTTTGGGCAATTATATACCCATGTGAGCTGGGAGCAATTATATACCCATCAGAGCTGGGGGCAATTATATCCATGTGAGCTAGGGGCAATATACAGTTGTGTTCAAAATTATTCAACCCCCACTGAAATTGAGTGTTTTGGCCAGTTTGACATTGATTTTGATCATTCAGTCATCTTGCTTACAATTAAATCAAAGAGGCACGTGTAGGTCAGACAAATATAACATAACATTTATAATGAAATAACCACAAATGTCTTTTCTGTGCTCACATCATTATCAGTTTTATTCAACCCCCAAGTGACATTCAATCTTAGTACTTAGTACAACATCCTTTCAGAGTTATAACAGCTTTTAAACGTGAAGCATAGCTTGACACAAGTGTCTTGCAGCGATCTACGGGTATCTTCGCCCATTCGTCATGGGCAAAAGCCTCCAGTTCAGTCACATTCTTAGGCTTGCGCACTGCAACTGCTTTCTTTAAGTCCCACCAGAGGTTCTCAATCGGATTTAAGTCAGGTGACTGCGTTGGCCACTCCAAAATGTTCCAGCCTTTAATCTGCAACCATGCTCTAGTGGACTTGGAGGTATGCTTGGGATCATTGTCCTGTTGAAAGGTCCAACGTCTCCCAAGCCTCAGGTTTGTGACGGACTGCATCACATTGTCATCCAATATCTCCTGGTACTGAAGAGAATTCATGGTACCTTGCACACGCTGAAGCTTCCCTGTACCTGCAGAAGCAAAACAGCCCCAAAGCATGATTGACCCCCCGCCATGCTTCACAGTAGGCAAGGTGTTCTTTTCTTCATAGGCCTTGTTCTTCCTCCTCCAAACATAGCGTTGATCCATGGGCCCAAACAGTTCTAATTTTGTTTCATCAGTCCACAGAACACTATCCCAAAACTTCTGTGGTTTGTCCACATGACGTTTGGCATACTGCAGTCGACTCTTCTTATTCTTTGGAGACAGCAAGGGGGTGCGCCTGGGAGTTCTGGCATGGAGGCCTTCATTACGCAGTGTGCGCCGTATTGTCTGAGCTGAAACTTCAGTACACACATCTGACAAATCTTTTCTCAGTTCCTCAGCAGTCACACGGGGACTTTTCTCCACTCTACGCTTCAGGTAGCGCACAGCAGTCGAAGTCAGCATCTTCTTTCTGCCACGACCAGGTAGCGTTTCAACAGTGCCCTTTGCCTTGAATTTGTGAATGATGCTTCCTATGGTCTCTCTTGGTATGTTTAACATCTTTGCAATCTTCTTATAGCCATTGCCCTTCCTGTGAAGAGTAATCATCTCTTCTCTTGTCTTCCTGGACCATTCTCTTGATTTCACCATGTTTGTAACCACACCAGTAAATGTCTAGAAGGAGCTGAGTATCACAGTCATTTTAAAGCTGCCTAATTGGTGCTTATTATGCTTTATTGCTGCTCCGTGACATCCACAGGTGTTTTCAATACCTGATTGAAAACACTTGAATGAACCTCTGTTCTTCAGAGTGGTAGTCTTTAAGGGGTTGAATAATTGTGTCAATGAAGAATTCACAAAAGAAACATTTACTACTGTATTACAAAACCAATTGATGTCATTTTAGTTGCATATGGTTCTTTAAAAAGTCCTTGTAGGATTTCATTCTGAATACAATTACAAATGTCACTAAATTCCCTAAAACCCTTTACAGCATTGGGGGTTGAATAATTTTGAACACAACTGTATACCTATGTGAGCTGGGGGCAATATATACCCATGTGAGCTGGGGGCAAATATATACCCATGTGAGCTGGTGACAATACTATATATTTTTCAATTGCAGGAAAAAAAAAAGTAAAAATATAGGGTTTTTTGGGGAGGGGGGGCCTTCATGGATTCTTGTACCGGGGCCCTCAGGTTTCTAATTACGCCACTGGCTCCGATCCATCACTCTGCGCAGTCGCTACGAACTTGTGTACGTAAAGTGTGTGAGTCCTGTAGTGCTGCGCAATTTGCAGTGCCTACACTACACAAGTTGTATAAGAGCACAAGTTGTGCTGGAAAGCTGCAAGGACTTTCAGGTTCGGGAGTCCCTGAGTTGAAGAGGAGGAGCAGCGCGCGGTGAGGGAGAAAATGCGAGGTAAATCACCCGAAAAGGAGAATAATAATTGTGCGGAGGCTGTCAGCAGGATCTGCCAATTATTTACAGTTGTGTTCAAAATTATTCAACCCCCAATGCTGTAAAGGGTTTTAGGGAATTTAGTGACATTTGTAATTGTATTCAGAATGAAATCCTACAAGGACTTTTTAAAGAACCATATGCAACTAAAATGACATCAATTGGTTTTGTAATACAGTAGTAAATGTTGATTTTGTGAATTCTTCATTGACACAATTATTCAACCCCTTAAAGACTACCACTCTGAAGAACAGAGGTTCATTCAAGTGTTTTCAATCAGGTATTGAAAACACCTGTGGATGTCACGGAGCAGCAATAAAGCATAATAACCACCAATTAGGCAGCTTTAAATAACTGTGATACTCAGCTCCTTCTAGACATTTACTGGTGTGGTTACAAACATGGTGAAGTCAAGAGAATGGTCCAGGAAGACAAGAGAAGAGGTGATTACTCTTCACAGGAAGGGCAATGGCTATAAGAAGATTGCAAAGATGTTAAACATACCAAGAGAGACCATAGGAAGCATCATTCGCAAATTCAAGGCAAAGGGCACTGTTGAAACGCTACCTGGTCGTGGCAGAAAGAAGATGCTGACTTCGACTGCTGTGCGCTACCTGAAGCGTAGAGTGGAGAAAAGTCCCCGTGTGACTGCTGAGGAACTGAGAAAAGATTTGTCAGATATGTGTACTGAAGTTTCAGCTCAGACAATACGGCGCACACTGCGTAATGAAGGCCTCCATGCCAGAACTCCCAGGCGCACCCCCTTGCTGTCTCCAAAGAATAAGAAGAGTCGACTGCAGTATGCCAAAAGTCATGTGGACAAACCACAGAAGTTTTGGGATAGTGTTCTGTGGACTGATGAAACAAAATTAGAACTGTTTGGGCCCATGGATCAACGCTATGTTTGGAGGAGGAAGAACAAGGCCTATGAAGAAAAGAACACCTTGCCTACTGTGAAGCATGGCGGGGGGGTCAATCATGCTTTGGGGCTGTTTTGCTTCTGCAGGTACAGGGAAGCTTCAGCGTGTGCAAGGTACCATGAATTCTCTTCAGTACCAGGAGATATTGGATGACAATGTGATGCAGTCCGTCACAAACCTGAGGCTTGGGAGACGTTGGACCTTTCAACAGGACAATGATCCCAAGCATACCTCCAAGTCCACTAGAGCATGGTTGCAGATTAAAGGCTGGAACATTTTGGAGTGGCCAACGCAGTCACCTGACTTAAATCCGATTGAGAACCTCTGGTGGGACTTAAAGAAAGCAGTTGCAGTGCGCAAGCCTAAGAATGTGACTGAACTGGAGGCTTTTGCCATGACGAATGGGCGAAGATACCCGTAGATCGCTGCAAGACACTTGTGTCAAGCTATGCTTCACGTTTAAAAGCTGTTATAACTGTAAAAGGATGTTGTACTAAGTACTAAGATTGAATGTCACTTGGGGGTTGAATAAAACTGATAATGATGTGAGCACAGAAAAGACATTTGTGCTTATTTCATTATAAATGTTATGTTATATTTGTCTGACCTACACGTGCCTCTTTGATTTAATTGTAAGCAAGATGACTGAATGATCAAAATCAATGTCAAACCGGCCAAAACACTCAATTTCAGTGGGGGTTGAATAATTTTGAACACAACTGTAAGGGAAACTGTGTATTTATGAATAGAATATCCCTTTAATGAAACATTGTGCCGCGTTTTATCAGATATAACTCCGTTTATTCACTGAACCAGGATCCATAGAAAATTAATGGGTGAATTGAAACTTTTATACATTCCTCTTTTTTTCGTGCGCAGCTGTATTTCCAGCCTGACCTAAAATGTGAAATCTTCCTTCCAGGTCTTTGCGTTTCTACGTTTAATGAATAAACCCCACCTGCTCCCCCTCCATGTCTTGACACACTACGTTTCCCACAATGCTCAGTCATGCCTCGGAAGGCCCTGGTCTCTCTTCCAGATGTTTTTGGTGTTTTTTTTGTTGTTTTTACCTTTTATTCTGAGATTGTCACATGTATGAGTAACTGTATCTGTATTTGTATCTCTGCTCATTCCACAAAGATTCACCAAATAATTATCCTTTCCTATAGGGTGCGCCCGACCCCTCCCAGAGAACGACCGACCAACTCGGCGAGTTTTGCGGATTCTGATTCACAGTCGAATCCTTATTATATTAATTGGAAAGCGTGCTAAAAATAGAAACACGCAACGCGTTGCTGTTATAACTCATTTTGTGTTGTCGTTTTAGGCTGGGGTCAGACCAGCGCACTTTTAACGTGTGTTCTGGCGCACATAATTACGGCCGCACTAGCAGCAAATGACGCGCAATGACGGCCAATATACGATGTACGGCCGCACGAAAGTCCGGCCGTGCAACGCAAGTGGAAAATGAACGCATTTTTTCGAGAAAGCAGAACCACTAGTACGGACGTACAGAGTGCGCTGCGGCCGCTAGCGGTGTGTGTGTGTGATTAGGAGACGTCAGAACCTGCTCATGTCCGGCCAACATAACGTTCAGACACCCAACGTTTCCTGGTTTGGATCCGTAAAAAATCACGCACAAAAATGCGCATCGTATGACCGTTGTCGCGTATTCCATGAAAAAATACGTCAATGCGTTCGGACGCACTTTTTTACGTTCGCCTGTAAAAATGCTTTGGTTTGACCCTAGCCTTATAGTTTTGTGTTTTTAATTTTTATCTAAATGATTTGATGTTGCCGATATCTTACATGTGTTTGTTTTTCTCTTGTATGTTTAGTTAAGAAAATATTTTCCTCTATATGTGTCACCGGGTGCATCCATTGTGTGATATTTTCCTCTATAGGTGTCACCGGGTGCATCCATTGTGTGATATTTTCCTCTATATGTGTCACTGGGTGCATCCATTGTGTGATATTTTCCTCTATATGTGTCACTGGGTACATCCATTGTGTAATATTTTCCTCTATATGTGTCACTGGGTGCATCCATTGTGTGATATTTTCCTCTCTATGTGTCACTGGGTGCATCCATTGTGTGATATTTTCCTCTACATGTGTCACTGGGTACATCCATTGTGTGATATTTTCCTCTCTATGTGTCACTGGGTGCATCCATTGTGTGATATTTTCCTCTACATGTGTCACTGGGTGCATCCATTGTGTGATATTTTCCTCTACATGTGTCACTGGGTACATCCATTGTGTGATATTTTCCTCTACATGTGTCACTGGGTACATCCATTGTGTGATATTTTCCTCTATATGTGTCACTGGGTGCATCCATTGTGTGATATTTTCCTCTACATGTGTCACTGGGTGCATCCATTGTGTGATATTTTCCTCTACATGTGTCACTGGGTACATCCATTGTGTGATATTTTCCTCTCTATGTGTCACTGGGTGCATCCATTGTGTGATATTTTCCTCTATATGTGTCACTGGGTGCATCCATTGTGTGATATTTTCCTCTACATGTGTCACTGGGTGCATCCATTGTGTGATATTTTCCTCTATATGTGTCACTGGGTGCATCCATTGTGTGATATTTTCCTCTATATGTGTCACTGGGTGCATCCATTGTGTGATATTTTCCTCTATATGTGTCACTGGGTGCATCCATTGTGTGATATTTTCCTCTATATGTGTCACTGGGTGCATCCATTGTGTGATATTTTCCTCTACATGTGTCACTGGTACATCCATTGTGTGATATTTTCCTCTCTATGTGTCACTGGGTGCATCCATTGTGTGATTTTCCTCTATATGTGTCACTGGGTGCATCCATTGTGTGATATTTTCCTCTACATGTGTCACTGGGTGCATCCATTGTGTGATATTTTCCTCTATATGTGTCACTGGGTGCATCCATTGTGTGATTTTTCCTCTATATGTGTCACTGGGTGCATCCATTGTGTGATATTTTCCTCTATATGTGTCACTGGGTGCATCCATTGTGTGATATTTTCCTCTATATGTGTCACTGGGTGCATCCATTGTGTGATATTTTCCTCTATAGGTGTCACTGGGTGAATCCATTGTGTGATATTTTCCTCTATATGTGTCACTGGGTGAATCCATTGTGTGATATTTTCCTCTATATGTGTCACTGGGCGCATCCATTGTGTGATATTTTCCTCTATATGTGTCACTGGGTGCATCCATTGTGTGATATTTTCCTCTATATGTTTCACTGGGTGCATCCATTGTGTGATATTTTCCTCTATAGGTGTCACTGGGTGCATCCATTGTGTGATATTTTCCTCTATATGTGTCACTGGGTGCATCCATTGTGTGATATTTTCCTCTATATGTGTCACTGGGTGCATCCATTGTGTGATATTTTCCTCTATATGTGTCACTGGGTGCATCCATTGTGTGATATTTTCCTCTATATGTTTCACTGGGTGCATCCATTGTGTGATATTTTCCTCTATAGGTGTCACTGGGTGCATCCATTGTGTGATATTTTC
Organism: Leptobrachium leishanense; assembly: GCA_009667805.1. Lineage (NCBI taxonomy): Eukaryota > Metazoa > Chordata > Amphibia > Anura > Megophryidae > Leptobrachium > Leptobrachium leishanense. Next base: position 326,294,961 of record CM019067.1, on the reverse strand, counting down.
CTCTATATGTGTCACTGGGTGCATCCATTGTGTGATATTTTCCTCTATATGTTTCACTGGGTGCATCCATTGTGTGATATTTTCCTCTATATTTGTCACTGGGCGCATCCATTGTGTGATATTTTGTGTTGTATCTTTCCATAACTTGCTCCTCACTGTGTGGCTTTGGTCATAGAATGGAGTGAATGGGTCAGTCACCAACTCACATCATTGTATTGTGTGGGATGTATTCAAAGGACATCACCAAGGGGTAGTTTAGAAGTCTTTTAAGATCCCTGTCTTATCTCATTCAGCTGCCAGCTCTTATCTTGGGTACCCTGCATCACAATAGATCCGCTGCAGCCTCATCTAAACATTCACTCTTCCACCTCATTAATTGGTAAATACTGTAGATTAGACAAACAACAGCAGTAAAGTAAAACATTTCCAAAGCTTTTGGTAAATGTTGCATCATGGGAAAAATCCACAAAATGAAAGCAAGAGATAAAAACTCCTAGTTTTATTTTTAAGTTTTTACACGCAATTACTTCAAAGAAAAATAAAATCAGCGGCATGTGTTTTATAATGTGTTTTTTTTGTAATGAACAAGTAATCTAGGTACAGCTTCTTTTGGTGGTAGCGTCCCTTTAAGCTTTTTATACACTTTCTTTTTTTTCTTCCCTTTTATGTTTTGAAGCTTTATACTTTTTATTCTGTTGCTTTTTGTTTCGCGTCGTTCAGACTATATAACGCGCACACTTTCATTTCTACCTGCGGAGCCTCTTTAATTAAAAAAACAACAACAAAAACGTAAGCGCCCCTCCCCTCGGGGGCCGGTAAATTGGTATGCACCCGGAGAGAAACCCATTAGGAGGTTCATTTTCTAGTTTTTTAACCCTCCCTAATTAAAGAGAAGCAGCATCACTCTGTTTAAAGTGAAGACAATCAGTCGCGCCAGCCCCTTGTCCCTTGTATTCAGACCTGAAGAGATGACATCTGTCCTTTCCCCTGGCTCCTTGCTTCTAAACGCCCCAGGGCCAGGTCCATGTGACCTTCAAGTCAAACACCAGAAAGGTTAACTAGCTGTTACTGTCCAGTAATTAAGTCCTGGGCTGGTGTTCCATTAACAGCGCGTCCCCAGGGCTGTAAGCGAGAGGGACAGTCACTTTACCTGTAAACCTATAGATAGTGGGTTTCGAGCCCTAAACAGCTATCGGAATTATTTTTTAACTCGATTTACCCTGGAGGACATCATTATGGGTCATCTTAGTCGTTTTTTCCAACTTTGACTGTCAGTATTTGCATTGAGACCAGCGAAAGCACTTTCCAAAAAGCGCACGATCCTCTTGCAAACCATCGTTTGGGAATCGAGAGAAGAAGGTATCTCCATCCTTGAAGACACCGTCCACGTCACTCCACAACGAAACCCGATCAAGTATGCAGCCAGTTACTTGGAGCTGGTTACAGAGCCAAGGTGCCCATGTAGGCATGCGGCCCACAGGAGTAGAGGTCTACCTGCAACAGACAGAGTTATGTTGGCCATCTGGTGTCAGCATCTAAATCAGTTCCAACGTCATCGGAGTGTCATTTGATCCTGGGAAGGTATTGTTGGTGGAAGTCCCAGGATCAACATCTGGAGAGTATCGAGTTTAAGACTTTTCTGCAGGTGTGGCAGCCGAGAGTGACAACTATGAAGAAGCCATCTGCTCCACCAGCTCAGGTTCCTCTTGCTGCAGTAGGCACAGTTCACATACATCCATGGGGGCCATTTCACAGACATTTCCCATCGTTGGGTCAAGTTTAAGGCTACGAAGGTGTGTGGCTACTGAAATATCTGGTAGTGTAAAACTTACTTGTCCTTGATGGTAAATTTGTATCAGAACTCAAATTTTATTAAAAATGTGGCACAGTTCAAAATGGCCGCTCCCAAGGGTGACGAACTCAAGCTGGAGCTAAGCTTCTTCTTCAGTTTCTTTTTTAGAACCAGTGCTGAATTAAAGACTTCCTGGGCTTGGTGGTCTAGCAAAGGGATAAAAGTATTCACTGGTGGTCTGTTGGTAGAGTTATGCCTTGTGCAGACGATGCTGAGTGACTAGTCAGTGAGTTATCGTGTTCTGAATGCCCTTAGATGCGGCGGCCCACCAGGAAACTGCTATGTATACCAGTGGGCCAGTCCTAGGTAGCGCTTATCTTTGGCACTTAGTGTCTACAAGGTTTAGAAGAGGTCAGGGGGGCTCCCTGGAGGCCCAGAGCCCCTAAACATATCATAGACTGTCAACCCCTGATGGCAGACCTGCCTCCAGTACTTCATCCTCTGGGATTTTGCTGCCAAATAGCTAACGTCTCTCCTAGTCAAGTTTTGGGGACTCGAGTTAAAATAACTGCTCTGGTGTTTCCGATCACAATGGACTTCATATTGTGAGGGGTGGGAGAAACATCAGCTCCTGGATATGGCCTCCCTCCCTCACCTAGGATGGGAACCCAATGTCTTCATAGGGTCCTTAATTCCTTAAGGGCCAAGGGTCTTCAAAGTCAATGCATTTATGATGTAACAGTTACGTCATTGGTCCTCAAGGGGTTAAACTTTTTTAAAAAATAAAAGATGGTGCACAGAGCGAGGTACAAACCCGCGTGTGAAGTTGGGTCGTCTGTTCTGCATCGCATTTCAGAATTTCCATAAAACCCGGGTTACTATTAACAATATTGATAACCTCACACGCATAAACTCAGAGCTGATTGGATACTGATGTCTTTCAGCCAATAGGAACACAGTTAAAACGCCACTGTCATGGGTAAAATAACTTTTGCCCATGTGACAGGACACCTCTCCCTTTATATAGGGCAGTGTGTTTTCGCTGACCTATATAATGTAAAAATGAAAGATATTCAATTCTTAAGATTCCTGTGCCCCATGTGACTGTGGCATGCCGCAGTGAGGAGGATGGCTGTATTCCTCTGCGTGGTGTACTCCTCTGCGCCATGTATTCCTCTGTGTGGTGCATCCTCTGCGCTGTGTATTCCTCTGCACGGTGTATCCTCTGCACGCTGTATCCTCTGCACGGTGTATCCTCTGCGCTGTGTATCCTCTGCACGGTGTATCCTCTCTGCGCGGTGTATCCTCTGCGCAGTGTACTCCTCTGCGCCATGTATTCCTCTGTGTGGTGCATCCTCTGCGCTGTGTATTCCTCTGCGCGGTGTATCCTCTCTGCGCGGTGTATCCTCTGCGCAGTGTACTCCTCTGCGCCATGTATTCCTCTGTGTGGTCCCTCCTCTGCGCTGTGTATTCCTCTGCGCGGTGTATTCTCTCTGCGTGGTGTATCCTCTGCGCAGTGTACTCCCCTGCGCTGTGTATCCTCTGCGCAGTGTATTCCCCTGCGCTGTGTGTTCCTCTGTACGGTGCATCCTCTGCGTGTTGTATCCTCTGCGCAGTGTATTCCTCTGTGCAGTGTATTCCCCTGCCTGCGCTGTTTTTCCTCTGCGTGGTGTTTTCCTCTGCGCTGTGTGTTCCTCTGTCCGGTGCCTCCTCTGCGTGTTTTATCCTCTGCACGGTGTACTCCTCTGCGCAGTGTATTCCCCTGCGCTGTGTGTTCCTCTGTCCGGTGCCTCCTCTGCGTGTTTTATCCTCTGCACGGTGTACTCCTCTGCGCAGTGTATTCCCCTGCGCTGTGTGTTCCTCTGTACGGTGCATCCTGCGCTGTGTATCCTCTGCGTGGTGTTTTCCTCTGCGTGGTGTATCCTCTGCGCGGTGTATCCTCTGCGCGGTGTATCCTCTGCGCTGTGCATTCCTCTGCGTGGTGTTTTCCTCTGCACGGTGTATCCTCTGCGTGGTGTTTTCCTCTGCGTGGTGTTTTCCTCTGCGTGGTGTATCCTCTGCGTGGTGTATCCTCTGCGCGGTGTATCCTCTGCACGGTGTATTCTTCTGTGCGGTGTATTCCTCTGCGCGCTATATTCCTCTGCGCGCTATATCCTCTGTGTGGTGTTTTCCTCTGCGTGGTGTTTTCCCCTGCGTGGTGTTATCCTCGGCACGGTGTATCCTCGGCGTGGTGTATCCTCTGCGCGGTGTATTCCTCTGCGTGGTGTATTCCTCTGCGTGGTGTATCCTCTGCGTGGTGTTTTCCTCTGCGCGTTGTATCCTCTGCGCGGTGTATCCTCTCCGCTGTGTATCCTCTGCGCTGTGTATCCTCTGCGTGGTGTTTTCCTCTGCGTGGTGTTATCCTCTGCGTGGTGTCTCTTCTGCGCGGTGTATTCCTCTGCACGGCGTATTCTCTGCGCAGCGTATTCCTCTGCACGGTGTATTCTTCTGTGCGGTGTATTCCTCTGCGCGGTGTATCCTCTGCACGCTGTATCCTCTGCGCTGTGTATCCTCTGCGCGGTGTATCCTCTGCGCTGTGTATCCTCTGCGCGGTGTATCCTCTGCACGGTGTGTCCTCTGCACGGTGTATCCTCTGCGCAGTGTATTCCTCTGCGCGGTGTGTATCCTCTGCACGGTGTATCCTCTGTGCGGTGTATCCTCTGCGCGGTGTATTCCTCTGCATGGTGTATCCTCTGCGCGGTGTATCCTCTGCGCGGTGTATTCCTCTGCACGGTGTATCCTCTGCGCGGTGTATCCTCTGCACGGTGTATCCTCTGCGCGGTGTATCCTCTGCGCGGTGTATTCCTCTGCGCGGTGTATTCCTCTGCACGGTGTATCCTCTGCGGGTGTATCCTCTGCACGGTGTATCCTCTGCGCAGTGTACTCCCCTGCGCTGTGTATCCTCTGCGCAGTGTATTCCCCTGCGCTGTGTGTTCCTCTGTACGGTGCATCCTCTGCGTGTTGTATCCTCTGCGCAGTGTATTCCTCTGTGCAGTGTATTCCCCTGCCTGCGCTGTTTTTCCTCTGCGTGGTGTTTTCCTCTGCGCTGTGTGTTCCTCTGTCCGGTGCCTCCTCTGCGTGTTTTATCCTCTGCACGGTGTACTCCTCTGCGCAGTGTATTCCCCTGCGCTGTGTGTTCCTCTGTACGGTGCATCCTCTGCGTGTTGTATCCTCTGCGCAGTGTATTCCTCTGTGCAGTGTATTCCCCTGCCTGCGCTGTTTTTCCTCTGCGTGGTGTTTTCCCCTGCGTGGTGTTATCCTCTGCGTGGTGTCTCCTCTGCGCGGTGTATTCCTCTGCGTGGTGTACTCCTCTGCGCAGTGTATTCCCCTGCGCTGTGTGTTCCTCTGTACGGTGCATCCTGCGCTGTGTATCCTCTGCGTGGTGTTTTCCTCTGCGTGGTGTATCCTCTGCGCGGTGTATCCTCTGCGCGGTGTATCCTCTGCGCTGTGCATTCCTCTGCGTGGTGTTTTCCTCTGCACGGTGTATCCTCTGCGTGGTGTTTTCCTCTGCGTGGTGTTTTCCTCTGCGTGGTGTATCCTCTGCGTGGTGTATCCTCTGCGCGGTGTATCCTCTGCACGGTGTATTCTTCTGTGCGGTGTATTCCTCTGCGCGCTATATTCCTCTGCGCGCTATATCCTCTGTGTGGTGTTTTCCTCTGCGTGGTGTTTTCCCCTGCGTGGTGTTATCCTCGGCACGGTGTATCCTCGGCGTGGTGTATCCTCTGCGCGGTGTATTCCTCTGCGTGGTGTATTCCTCTGCGTGGTGTATCCTCTGCGTGGTGTTTTCCTCTGCGCGTTGTATCCTCTGCGCGGTGTATCCTCTCCGCTGTGTATCCTCTGCGCTGTGTATCCTCTGCGTGGTGTTTTCCTCTGCATGGTGTTATCCTCTGCGTGGTGTTATCCTCTGCGTGGTGTCTCCTCTGCGCGGTGTATTCCTCTGCACGGCGTATTCTCTGCGCGGCGTATTCCTCTGCACGGTGTATTCTTCTGTGCGGTGTATTCCTCTGCGCGGTGTATCCTCTGCACGCTGTATCCTCTGCGCTGTGTATCCTCTGCGCGGTGTATCCTCTGCGCTGTGTATCCTCTGCGCGGGTATCCTCTGCACGGTGTGTCCTCTGCACGGTGTATCCTCTGCGCAGTGTATTCCTCTGCGCGGTGTATTCCTCTGCACGGTGTATCCTCTGTGCGTTGTATCCTCTGCGCGGTGTATTCCTCTGCATGGTGTATCCTCTGCGCGGTGTATCCTCTGCGCGGTGTATTCCTCTGCACGGTGTATCCTCTGCGCGGTGTATCCTCTGCACGGTGTATCCTCTGCGCGGTGTATCCTCTGCGCGGTGTATTCCTCTGCGCGGTGTATTCCTCTGCACGGTGTATCCTCTGCGCGGTGTATCCTCTGCACGGTGTATCCTCTGCGCGGTGTATCCTCTGCGCGGTGTATTCCTCTGCGCGGTGTATTCCTCTGCACGGTGTATCCTCTGCGCGGTGTGTCCTCTGCGCTGTCTCAGTGAGCGCGGCCTGGAATGTTTCCAGGTTAATGTTCAGCAAAGTACAAATAGGCAGAAACATTTACAGCAATTTAAAGAGCGTAAAACAAGTGAGCGGAACGCCTGTGTCGCAACCCACCGAGCGATTTTATTTTATACGTCCATTAAACACACACCTTCAGGACATGCGAGCTCGTTTCACCGCATCGTATCACCGCGCGCTCTGCCATCTCTAAAATGACATTTTATACAACAGCGTAAAAGCAAGAAACGGGCAATTATCACCTCACGACGCAGAAAATATAATGTAAATATATTCCTGAAATACCGTGCCCGGCCAAAAAACTCACCCCCTGTAACATGTGGTTGTGTCGCGTTTTGTTGTGATCACGTCACGTATTCGCCGCGGCATCATGTCAATAAGCTCATGCGATGTCACAGCGTTTATTGGCGTCCAGAGCGGCATTAATTTGTGGCAAGATCTTGTGTTGATGATGGGAGAGTCGCGGCGCTGCGTAAAGTCTTCTCCAGCACATTATCCCAAACATTAACCTCAATGGGGTTAAGGTCTGGACTGTGCGGTGGCCAATCCATGTGTGAAAATGATGTCTCATGCTCCCTCAACCACTCTTGCACAATTTGATGAATCCTGGCATTGCCATCTTGGAATATGCCCGCTGTGCCATCAGGGGAGAAAAAACCCATTGATGGAGAAACCTGCTCATTCAGTATATTCAGGGAGTCACATGACCTCATTTTTTGGGCACATAATGTTGCTGAACCCAAACCTGACCGGCTGAAGCCCCCCCAGATCATAACAGGCTGGTATGGGAGGTGGTGCCATTTTGTAGCTGCGCGGTGTATATGTTCACATAGAGCGGTTCCCATGCAGTGAGGTAGTTTGTATATCCGGCGCCTTAATCCATGAGAGCTGCCGTTCAGTAAGGCTAATGTCAGACGAACGCAGTCTGAGCGCACTCTGCGTGCGTGCATAACGGACAGACGTGCTGACGGAAGATACTGTAGACACCACACAGTCTGTTTTTTTTTGACGGACGTAGAAAAAAAAAGGGAATTATGGGAAACAAAATTGATATGAAAAATGATATGAAAAGCCATTGTGTGCGTCAAGGTGCTGGACGTCAAAATGCGCTCCGTCTCACTTTGTGTCATCACACACACAGAACGCTAGCGGTTTTATGTTCTTGCCTAACTTGCGTCCGTTTGCCACGTGCATTGTGCGCGCGCAGTTCGGTTTGCACGTACTTCATGTGTGGATCTCTAGTGCTCATGATTCTATACGTTAAACTGTGCGACGACACGGATGTGATCACTGCGTTCGTCTGACGCCGGCCTTAAGGTGCTGGCAGAGCAACATGTCAGGGATTTGCAGGACGGCTGCAACATCCAACGCGATCAATAAAAGTCCAAACTAGGCCAGACCAGACGAATGGCTTATATTTATTTACCAGAAAAGACATAAATAATATTATATAATATACTGTAATATATTCTGGCGTTCGCCGGGTTTTCCGCGGAGACGTGACTGTGACTCTGCAGGGAGAGAGTTACCGCTGGAGGAACATATCCCAATAGTTAGTAGCGCACGCCCCGGCCCAGGGATCCGGGTTTGTTAGGCCCGGCCACTGCCGGCGGTGTTATCTGTGTGGAACATATTGGCAGCTGCTCTGCCGGCTCCCCGTATACTATCCATTACAAAGGTCACAAAACGAGCTGCCACAGTAAAGTCTTAAAGGCACAGTCTGGTGTCAGTTGACATTTCCTTAACTCAGTCCAGCGTGTCGAAACAGGCATTTTCCTCATTTCCGTCCTTTATTTCCTGTTTAAAAGAAGAGTCCGCGGACTTCTCCCTCCATCCTGACCTAAACGCGCGCAGCTCGGCCCCTGCGCCTTGTGCAGCCGCGCATGGCAGGTTCAGAAGTCTCAGGGATGACTTAGCTCAGTGATAGCGAACCTTGGCACAACAGATGCTACGGAACTACATGTCCCATGATACTTAGTCACGCATAAGGCTGGCTGAGCATCATGGGACATGTAGTTCATAAACATCTAGGGTCCCAAGGTCAGCCATCACTGGCTTAGCTTGTAGTAATCTGCAGTTGGAACCAGTGCGGGTCAGACTCTCCACCTTTATAGGAAGACAAGCGACATTTCGGCTAGACCCCTCGGCTAGAGCACCGCTGTGCATATAGGGTTCACTCCAGGAGAGAATCAAGTCAGTGCTTCAGGCTGCCCGTTCAGGAGGGTCAGCAACCTTGGCCCTCCAGATGTTTTGGAACTACATTTCCCTTGAGTCTCCGCTAAACTAACGAGAAGCTGAGCAACATGGGAAATGTTGCTTCAAAACATCTGGAGGGCCGACCCATGATTCAGGGCAGGGCTGTCAATCTCCAGCCCCGCAGATGTTTCTGAACTACATCTCCCACATTCCTCTGGCCACCTATTGCATCGAAAGAATTCTGGGAATTGTAGGCCTCAACATCTGGAGGAGCCGTGAGTTTGACAGCCCTGATTTACGGACTTCATCTCTGCAGCAAATGAAGGCTACGTAATGCAGGGGAGCATCTTCATCTTCCACTCATCAGCGTGCAGGAAAACATGGTGGACCTGTCGACCCTATGGGCCATCATATACACAGGATGGGCACCTGTTATCCGGAAAGCTTAGGACCTCAAGCATTTTAGATTTTTCTGGATTTCAGAACCTGGGAGGATCCGATGCTGTAGATCAGGGCTGTTATACTAGCCCTCCCCCCCCCCTCAGAGGTTTCTGCACTACAACTCCCATGATTCCCTGGCCTTCTATTGCATTGAAAGAATTCTGGGATTTGTAGGTATCAACATCGTGGGTGGGGGGGGGGAGCTGGAGTTTGCAAGCCCTGCTTTGGTGGAAGGAGATTGTGGCATGAGAGCCACGTTCTCCTTCCTGCTGCAGCCACCAGCGTGTACACAGGCAGGAAGCGCTGTGTGCTTACTCCATGGATGCTCCATGATGCTGGGGCTTCCCAGAGGCTCCCTGCGTGTGCTGCGGCTCCTGAGCGGCAGCGACTATATGGAGCGGCCCCGGTTACGCAGAATCGCTATAATCCGGACGGCTACGTCTTCTGTATTTTACAATTCCTGGTAAGGGGCGCCCGAGCTGTAGTTACGAAGTGACACAGGATGAATAAAGACCAATGTCTGTCAAGTTGAACCTTCCACATGTCCCCGTGGCTGCTGTAGACCCAGTATGACCTCGCAGGTGTCCATGTCCTCCTCCTAAAACATGTCTCTCCAACCGCAGACCGATGTATACGAGTCTATTCACAAAGCACCGAATTCGCGTGTAATTTCGATGCTCTGTTTCTCCGCATTTCGGCGATTCTCTTCAGCTGAAAATACAGTGAATTCACTATTTAGTGAATGGTTGCCGTATTTTGCCAAAATTGGAGTTGCCGAAGCAGATATCGGACGTCGGCGACAACCATCGAATTAGCCTTGGCGAATTCCGCTGAACTGAAAGGGAAAAAAAAAAGTCTCCTATTAGGAGAATAAATCAATAAAAATGTAGTAAAAATATGTTTAAATGTCGGCGAATTGCGCCAATAACTGAAAAATTACACCGAATTGCGCCGAATTGGCACTGGCGTATACTACTGAACTGAAGAAAAAAAAAGGAAGTCTCCTATTTTACTAATAGATGTTTAAATCAATAAATATGTAATAAAATGTGTCTAAATAATAAAAAATGTCCTTTAAAAAAATAATAAAAAGACCTCTTAGAAAATAAAAAAGTCTCATACAAAATAAAATAAAAAAACCATCGTCTAAAAAAAATATAAAAAGGTCTTTTAAAAAATAAAAAGGGTTTTTGCAGAAAATGAAACGAATAAACGGTCTTTTAAAAAAGAATTTAAAAAAGATTTTTTTTTTACATTGAATCCTATGGGATTGGCCAGTTTAAACCAGCCGAACCGAAGCACCGAAAATCAGGGCATTTCGCTGGAATTTCGGTGCATTTCGGCGTTCTGTGAAGACCCGATATTCTCCAATTTCGGCATTGATGAATGGCACCGTATTTCACTGACAATTTGCCTGGATTTGGCAAAGTGACAGCTTAGTGAATAGACGAATTGCCCCGAAATTTCAGATCCGGTGAAATTCACCGTCCGGCGCGATCTCCCTCACAATTTTTTGCAGGAAAATGAAGCCTAATGCTGTTTGTGTTTTGGTGGGTTTGTAGTTATGGAAACAAACACCATATTTGCTGATCTTGTTCCTGCGTCTGGACAGAGGCCAGAGCGCGGCTCCTCACCGCGTCCGACACACCCAACCTTACAAAGAAAGGGGGAAAAAAAGTGATGTTTTGTCAGTGGATCTCGTAAGCATTAGCAGATGTGGCTCTCGTACGCTGCGTCTCAGATTTATAAGCGGTGACAGAGAGCGCTTCCTGGAACGCTTCAGCTCACTGGAAAGAAATGCGAAACACGGAGTTACGGCACAAGCGCCGCGATAGCTGGAGGGGAGAGAAGGGCCTGGCGCAAACCGTGTGCCGCTGCCACCCTCTGCTGGCTGACTGCGCGTATTACGCAAAGGGCTGAAAATAAAGTTTTTTTAACCCTGCGGACGGCAACCTTGGCCCTCCAGATGTTTCGGAACTACATCTCCCATGATGCTCAGCTACTCATTTGGTTGGCAGAGACTCATGGGAAATGTAGTTCAAAACCATCTAGAGGGCCCAGGTTGCTCATCCCTGGTTTAAATAATGTAATAGTAAAAATAAATTTAAACAAATGCACAAATTATCTTTTATCAGCACTTTTTCGTTGATAAAAAATATGTAATGTTAGATTTTTGTTATTAAAAAAAAATTAAAAAGCTCATATTCTAAATAAAATATTACCCTTTTATGACATTTTTCTACACTCGTAATCCATGCTACAGCCTCTTAGATTCTAGAACTACATAACCCACGATGCTCGTGCACTCATTCAGTTGAGAGAGGTTCAAGGGAAATGCAGTTCAGAACCATCTGGGCGGCCAAGGTTGCTCATCGCTGGTTTAAACAATATAATAATATAATTATATAAATTATAATAAATTAATTTTAAAAAAATGCACAAATTAACAAATAGCATCGTTTATTTTTTTTAAAAAATTAAGGAGAAAAGTAAAAGAAAGAAGCATAAGAAATATTTTAAATTTAAAAAAAAAAAAAAGAATATGAACATTTTTTAACGTCTTTTGCTTCTACGGACCTCTCTCGGCTCAGTAGTCAGCAGCCTTGGCCATGCAGGTGTTTTGGAACTACATCTCCCATGATGCTCAGCCACTCATTCAACTGACATACAGGGTTATTCAAAGAGAATCGAAAATTCACTGCACGTTGGGTGACTTTTCATTCTCTTCAATTCGGTTCGATTTGGCGATCCCATTTCGGCGACCCTGCGGTGTATTCAGCAAGCACCACAGGGCCGTCGAAGTGCAGGGAAAAGCCGCCGCAAACCCGACGAACACTCACCGCAAAACCTGGCGAACGTACACCGAAACCGCAAAAACATCTGGATTAACCCCGCCGAACACGCCGGAAAAACCGGAGCAGCCGCCGATCACAGCGCAGAGCAACCGCCGGAAAAACCCGACCACGCAGACGAGTGAAGAAAAAAAACAAAACAGTTTGCTTGAATGTTTGACAAGTGAAACGCTGTTTGCAAAGAAACTACTGAGCGAAAATGTCTGAAATTTACATATAAAATCCAATGAATGATAATAAAAAGGGCTGTTACAGAAAAAAGAAAAAACAATTTAAAATAAAAAACAATTTAAAAAAAAAAATCTGCAAAATTTGTTTGGCAAAAAAATCCCGTAAAAAATTCTTAAAATATCCCACAAAATCTATAAATAAAGAGACTTTTTGCTGCTGAATTTTATAATAAACGGTTTATTAGATATTGAATTAAAACGGGAATATTTTTAACATTGAAGCCTATGGGATTTGTCTGAATAAACCTGCTGAATTAGGCTAGGGTCAGACGAGCGCAGTATTAACGTGCGTTTAGCAGCACTAAATCACGGCCGCGCTAGCAGCAAATTACGTCCAATGCCGGGCAGCATACGAAGAACGTCCACACGAAAGTCCGGCCGCGCAACGCAAGTGGCAAACAAACGCATTTTTTCGAGAACGTGATACCGCTAGTACTGACGTACAGAGTGCGCTGCGTCCGCTAGAGGCGTGTGTGCGTGATTAGGAGATGTCAGACACTGCTAATGTCCGGCCAACATAACGTCCAGACGCAAAAGTGTTTTATTGATGATCCGTACAAAATCACGGATGAAAATGCGCATCGTATGACCGCTATCGCGTATTCCGTGAAAAAATACGTCCATTCGTTCGAACGCACTTTTTCACAGACAACGCGAAAAATGCGTTCGTCTGACCCTAGCCTTAAACCAACAAATGGCAGGGCAATTCGGCAACTTTTAACTGCTGGTTTGTGCTCTCTGAATAGATAAAGCATTGTTTCTCTATGGGGATTTCACTGCCCTCGAACAGGCACCATACGTGCCGGCAATTCGCCAGGATTTGGTGAATTGCCTGCTCTCTGGATAGTCGAATGGCCAAGAAAGGTTCCCTTTCGGCAGCCATTCGGATCTCTTTGAATAACCCTGACAGACTCATGGGAAATGTAGTTTAAAACCATCTGGAGGGTCGAGGATGCTCAACCCCAGTTTAAACGATATAAGAATAAAAATATGCACAAATTAACTTTATCGGCACATTGGTAATGATAAAAATTAGCGTTGTAGATTTTTTTATTAAAAAAAAAAAGGGAAAAGACACTAAAACAATATTTTAAATAAAAAAATGATAAGGAATATTTTTAACGTTTTTCTGCGCTACAGACCTCTTTGCTCAGGGGTCGGCAACCTTAGCCCTCCAGATGTTTTGGAACTACATCACCCACAATGCTCAGCCACTCTTTCGGTTGGCAGAGACTCATGGGAACTTTTGGTCCAAAACCATCTGCGGAGCTGAGGTTTCTCATCCCTGGTTTAAACAGTATAATAAAAAAAACACATTTAAAACCAAAGCCCGAAATAACTTTATTTGTATTGATAAACATTATATCATTTTAGATTTTTATTATTTTAATAAAACACAACGGAAAAGATGATAAAAAAGGACAGTTTGACAGTGGATCGAGGCTCTGCGGCAGCGAGTTGTCCTGTCGAGGCTCTGCAGCAGGTCCCGCTGGGCCAGTTAGAGCCATGGCGAGTAAATGTGCGCCACCTATAGGTTCATCTTAGTATTAAAAAATATAAATAAATGAACCTGCTTTATTACTTTCCCTTTCTTCATGAAAATGTTCAATGTGTGCACATCCTGGCACCGCGCGGTGCACGTCGCGCCCATGAGAGGTGACAGAGATGTGTCAGAGGAGGTTTCGGGGTGGTTTGTGGCTTTTTAGCGCCTCGCCTTCGCGCCCCTGTCCAGTCCCAGGATCCCCGTCTCTCCATAACGTGTTTTATTTTAATCGGAATTTTCATTCTTTCGGCCTGACGTGTCGGACTCCAGAAAGCCGGAGCAGCGTTACAATGAGCAGGCCGACGGGAACAGAAATATTTGTAGAGGAGGGTCGGAACCGGCCAATATTTTAATGGGGGGGGGGGGGGGGACTGAGGTGGGGGGCTGAATCCTGTCCAATGCATTATGTAATACTGCAGGCCGTGTAAGATCTCCAGGCACAGATTCACAACACGGAGACAGGAATCACACGGATCACAGATTCAAAACACAGACAGGAATCACACGGATCACAGATTCAAAACACAGACAGGATTCACACGGATCACAGATTCTCAACACGGAGACAGGAATCACACGGATCACAGATTCACAACACGGAGACAGGAATCACACGGATCACAGATTCTCAACACAGACAGGAATCACACGGATCACAGATTCTCAACACGGAGACAGGAATCACACGGATCACACAACACGGAGACAGGAATCACACGGATCACAGATGCTCAACACAGACAGGAATCACACGGATCACAGATTCTCAACACGGAGACAGGAATCACACGGATCACACAACACGGAGACAGGAATCACACGGATCACAGATTCACAACACGGAGACAGGAATCACACGGATCACAGATTCACAACACGGAGACAGGAATCACACGGAACACAGATTCACAACATGGAGACAGGAATCACACGGATCACAGATTCACAACATGGAGACAGGAATCACACGGATCACAGATTCACACACGGAGACAGGATCACACGGATCACAGATTCACAACACGGAGACAGGAATCACACGGAACACAGATTCACAACATGGAGACAGGAATCACACGGATCACAGATTCACAACATGGAGACAGGAATCACACGGATCACAGATTCACAACACGGAGACAGGAATCACACGGATCACAGATGCATCTCAAACTGCGTGACTTCGACACCCCCAAAATGTGTGAACTCCCCTCAACAGCATCTCATGAACACCCCCAAACTGTGTGGCATCGACACCCCAAAACAGCAATGAGCCCAAACTGCATTACCAATTTCTGCAGATTTCAGACACTTTGGGCGCAGAGTAGCGAGGAAGTCGTTTAATAATGCTGTATAAAGATACATTGTAGCAGAGGCGGCTCATGAGGCACGAGCTACAGCTTCAGGGAGGCCTGCGCCTTCTCCAGGATCTCTCTGCGTATTTTGGGGTACGTGGGATGATCCTTCAGAACCTGAAACGGTACAAAATAACAGAAAATAAAAACCCATGAGTTAGTTTTGTGCAGGAGGGATCGGCCCACACAGGCGTCAACGCCGAGCATCAGCCGGGCTCACCTTATGGCAAATGTCAATGGCGTCCGTGTACTTCTTATTCTTCAGGTAATTGAAGGCAAGTCTGAAACCTTTAAAAGAAGCAAACACAAAACACACACTGTGTGAACAACAATAAAGGGTCACGAGCGCAATGGATGTCACTGGGCGCATCCATTGTGTGATATTTTCCTCTATATGTGTCACTGGGTGCATCCATTGTGTGATATTTTCCTCTATATGTGTCACTGGGTGCATCCATTGTGTGATATTTTTCTCTATATGTGTCACTGGGTGCATCCATTGTGTGATATTTTCCTCTATATGTGTCACTGGGTGCATCCATTGTGTGATATTTTTCTCTATATGTGCCACTGGGTGCATCCATTGTGTGATATTTTCCTCTATATGTGTCACTGGGCGCATCCATTGTGTGATATTTTCCCCTATATGTGTGTTCTGGGCGCATCCATTGTGTGATATTTTCCTCTATATGTGTCACTGGGTGCATCCATTGTGTGATATTTTCCTCTATATGTGTCACTGGGCGCATCCATTGTGTGATATTTTCCTCTATATGTGTCACTGGGTGCATCCATTGTGTGATATTTTCCTCTATATGTGTCACTGGGCGCATCCATTGTGTGATATTTTCCTCTATATGTGTCACTGGGCGCATCCATTGTGTGATATTTTCCTCTATATGTGTCACTGGGTGCATCCATTGTGTGATATTTTCCTCTATATGTGTCACTGGGCGCATCCATTGTGTGATATTTTGTGTTGTAAACTGCGTCTTGATTAAACCAGTCCCCAAAAAACGCTGAGACGTTTTGATCACCATTTTTTATAAAGTATCTGGAGGCTGTGAAGGCGAAGGATCAGGCAGCACAGGGATGATTACCCAGCGGATGGCTGAGGATGATGGGCATTGTTACACCATGAATTCTGTCCTTGTTTTGACTTTATTTTTATGTCATTTTTGCTCCTGTCACATGATATTATAGAGCAGTGATGGTGAACCTTGGCACCGCAGCTGTTTCTCAACTACATGTCTCATGATGCTCAGGCTGCCTTATGTGTGACTAAGCATTATGGGATGTGTAGTTTCGAGATATCTGGGATGCCAAGGTTCGCCATCACTGTTAAGACTGATATAAGAGGGGTTATTCAGAGAGCACCGAAATTTCAGTGCTCTCTCGTTCGGCGCACTTTAGTTCCCGAACGGGATCTGCAAAACTCCACCACCGATCTGTCGAACTGACCACCGCACGCCACTGATCAGCTGCCGAATGCCACCGGACTGTTATAAAAAAAAAAAAAATGGAACTCTGCTTTTAAAAAGGTGGTTAAAACAATAAAAATAAGAAAAAGGTGCTATAAAAAAATTACTATAAAAAATTAGGTCTGTTACAGATTACCAAAAAAAGAACGTTAAAAAAAAATAGAGAAAAAGAAAGAACAGCGCTCCTCTTATAGTATTGAATTTGATTCTTCAAAGAGAATACCACATACGTATAAGAAAAAACTTTTAAACTAATTGATATTTATATAGCTTTTTTAGAAAGTAAGCAGATGATATATTGTGCAGTGGTGATTCACCAAACCTCCGTATTCACGGATTTCAAAACCATGGATGAACACAGGAAACTTGTTTAGAGTATACCTCAAAAAGAAAATATACAGTACATAGTATAGTACAGTTGTATTAAATGTTTAGAATATATTTAGGAACTCACGCTTTACAAGAGCTACAAGCCCTCATATGATCGCTTCACAGGTTATTTAGAGGCTGACCTGACTGCCCATAATCTCCCGATTCCTTTGAAGATCTTGGGGAATAGCCGGCTCGAGATATAAAACTCCACACAATAAACCGTGGAAAGTTAAAAAGATGTTTATTTTCCAAAAGGAAAAAAAAACGCGTCTAGCTATTTTTTTTCCTTTTGGAAAATAAACATCTTTTTAACTTTCCACGGTTTATTGTGTGGAGTTTTATATCTCGAGCCGGCTATTCCCCAAGATCTTCAAAGGAATCGGGAGATTATGGGCAGTCAGGTCAGCCTCTAAATAACCTGTGAAGCGATCATATGAGGGCTTGTAGCTCTTGTAAGGCTAGGGTCAGACGAACGCATTTTTGCGTTGTCTGTGAAAAAGTGCGTTCGAACGAATGGACGCATTTTTTCACGGAGTACGCGATAGCGGTCATACGATGCGCATTTGCATCCGTGATTTTGTACGGATCATCAATAAAACACTTTGTGCATCTGGACGTTATGTTGGCCGGACATTAGCAGTGTCTGACATCTCCAATTCACACACACACGCCGCTAGCGGACGCAGCGCACTCTGTACAACCGTACTAGAGGTTTTACGTTCGACAAAATGCGTTTGTTTGCCACTTGCGTTGCGCAGCCGGACTTTTGTGCGTCCGTACTTCGTATATTGGCCGTCATTGCCCGGCATCTGCTGCTAGTGCGGCCGTGATTAAGTGCGCCTGCACGCGCGTTCGCACTGCGCTCGTCTGACCCTAGCCTAAAGCGTGAGTTCCTAAATATATTCTAAACATTTAATACAACTGTACTATACTATGTACTGTATATTTTCTTTTTGAGGTATACTCTAAACAAGTTTCCTGTGTTCATCCATGTTTTTGAAATCCGTGAATACGGAGGTTTGGTGAATCACCACTGCACAATATATCATCTGCTTACTTTCTAAAAAAGCTATATAAATATCAATTAGTTTAAAAGTTTTTTCTTATACGTATGTGGTATTCTCTTTGAAGAATCAAATTCAATACTATAAGAGGAGCGCTGTTCTTTCTTTTTCTCGGTATTTTTTTGCTTAAACTATTTCCGTGGTGAAGGGAACACCACACCTTGAAAGAACTGGTAGCGATCCTAATTCCTATTCAAAGCGCCTTTCAGACATCCTATTGTATTGTTAAAAAAAAAATAATGGGAATCAAAAATTTCACCCACAAAAATACAGAAAAACAACAAAATTTTTGCTGAAACTGAAAAGATTGAACGGTTGAATAAAAAAATTACAAAAATTATATTTTTTTACATTGAATCCTATGGGATTCGCCTGTTTGAACCTGTCAAACGGAATCACCGAAAGTCTTGGCATTTCGGTGCAGTTCGGTGTCGTGTGAATAGATTAACCATTACTTCTCTATGGGATAATTTTACTGCCGCCGAAGGTCGCTAAATTGCGGCAAACTGCACGGTATTTCCCTGGCAAATCACCATTATTTGGTAAAATTGCCAGCTTTCTGAATAGACGAACTGCCACGAAATTGCACCGCACAGTTAAATTCACCGTTCGGTGCAATTCGGTGGCATGTTCGGCTCTTGTTGAATAACCCTTTCAGGATGTCGCATGGCCTGGCTTCTATGGTCCTGTCTATCTAACGCCTGCCCGGCATGATCATCTGATGCTGTGTGAAATGACATTCCTGCAGTGATTGACAGGTTAACGTCATACAGACTGAAATGGTAAATACATCAATGCAACCCAAATCTGCCTCCGTTAAATGCCTACCTATAGAAGGGCTGGATTGGCTGCTGTACGTCCAGGCTTCCTTGTAGTTTTCGGCAGCATCCTTGTACGACTGCTCCTTCTCCATTATAAAGCCCAGGTATTCGTAGGCCTTGCTGCAAGACTGAGAGTGGAAAGAACGTGGAGGATCGGTCAGTGGCTTCACGTAGGATCGATTTATCACTGACCCCTGTGTTTAAAAGTGATCATACTGGGAGACTGGAAGCGAGAACTGGAACCCTGGCAGCTGCTACAACCCGTGGGAATCAGTGATGATAAAAAGTGAGGAGTGGGAGGATTGCGCCTACATGGGATGAGATCACACTGGGGATTAGTAAATGTCAGCATCGGGATCACTTTGAGAAAGGATAGGGCTTTGCAGTCCCTACATAACAGGACTAATACTATTCTATAAATGACATTATGTATCATACAGGGCTCAGAAATTCCTGGTCGCCCATTCGCCTGGGACAAGAAGAATATTAGGATGGGCGAGTGGAAATTTCCACCTTCCAAAACAAGGCAGTGACAGCGGCATTCCTTTTCATGACCAGTATGTCGTGAGAAAAGGTTCCTCAGAGATTGCCAAGTGAAGCTAAAGAGATGATGAAGAGGCACAAGGAGAGAGATCGCAGTCCATCCTGCTTCAGGTAGGTATGGGCTTGATGGGTTATTTAGAGAGCACCGAAATGTCACTGACATTCTGGTGCTCTTTTGCCCCCCGCACTCCCCGACCCTGCAATGAATTCAGCATTCACCGCAGGGTCCCCAAAGTGCAGGGAAAATCTGCCGTAAAGCAGCCGAATCTGAAAAAAAAAAACGCCGCAAAAACGCCGAAATGATCAACTCCAGTAAGCCACAAGGAACCCGCCGACAAACATTGGATCCGATAACCCACGGAACGCATGCGAAAAAAAGCCAACGATACGCTGAACACAGCGCCGACCAACCGGCGGAAGAAGCTGACAAGCCAACGGACGGGGTTAAAAAAAACAAAAAGTGATTGAAACTTTAAAAATTTTAAACGCTGTTTGCCAAAAAAAAAACAACTACTGGACGAAAATGTCTGGGATTAACATATAAGATCCTATGAATGATAATAAAAAGGTCTGCCTAAAATATCCTAAAAAAAATAAAGAAATGAGAAGAATAAACGGTTTATTAGATATTGAATTAAAGCAGAAATTTTTTTAACATTGAAACCTATGGGAATCGGCTGATTAAACCTGCCGAATGAAAACACCGAACAGCAGGGCATTTCACTGACATTTCGCTGCTGTTCGGTGTCTGAATAGATTAACCATTGCTTCTCTATGGGGGATTTCACTGCCGTCGAACAGACACTGTATTTTGCGGGCAATTCGCCAAAATTTGGTGAACTGCCTGCTTTTTGATTAGCCGAATGGCCACGAAATTGCACATACAGGGAAATTCACTGTACGGTGAATAACCCTGTTAGTGTCAGGATCGAGAGCCAACAGGTACGTGACACCACTTAACCCTGCGAGTGGACCTGGAATCAGCCTATAGCCGTGCACCCAATGTTTCGACAGGCAACAAGTATTTTACCTAGCAATTAGCCTGTGAATGTAAAGAAACGCAATGCTATGATCCAGGTGGGGATTATAGTCCCAACGTTAAAATAAATAAATAGCCCCACAATAATAAAAATAAAAGTGTACTTATCTTGCCAGTGGAGCAGCAAGAAAGAGGAAGTCCTTCTGCTGCGCTGGCTGTTAATTAGGATGAACTGTACTATTGGGCCGTGGGGGAATACCCCTTAGACCCTTTTGTTTTATGTCTTTTCGCTCTTGCTGCTGGAGTCAGTAATGAGGAGACTTTGGCATTAGTACTCGCCTCCGTGTCTTTAATGAAATAAAATGACTTTATGTCACGAATTAACAAAATCTGGAATTTATGAGTTAGCGTCAGGATCTCGGCTCCTCCTCTTACCTTGTTGTACACCAAGCAGCGTTTCAGCAGCTCCGTCGCGATGTCATATTTTCCCGACTTGATGTAAATGTCCGCGAGCAGCAGCCAGCTCTTCTCCAGATCGTCAGCTTCCTCCAAGGACCAGTTGAATTTGGCAAGACGTTTCAGGTGGTTCCTCGCTCGAGGAGTCTGCTTGAGGATCATGTAAGCCTGGGCGACCGCGAGGAGAGAGGCAGCACTCTCTTTCTAGGAGGATAAATGGGGTAATACGTTCAAACGGGAGCCGACAGACTGACACCAAAATAAAGTCCTCTGCTTCTGTATTGCAGATCCCATCGTATAAACGGCCATTAAAGTGTGAGCTCATCTACCAACATGAAGGCAAATCTCTGAAGTCAGCCCTACGCTAATCTACACTCTGGTCGCTCTGAGAAACACACAAGCCGTAAGGTTATATAGGGGAAGGATTGGAGGACGGGGGGGTTTGGAAGGATTTGGATAATTTACCTAAACATGAATTTATTTGGAGCCAAAAAGGACAAAGACAACAGAAATGTCACGTTTCCAACTGTATGTGAGCTGATCCGGTTCGGGTCTTGGTTCCTGTTGCCATTCCTGGGTTCCAGCCCAGAGGTTTCCTGTTTGCAGGCAGCTCAATCCCCTGCCTCTCTCATGTTCTGATCCACTCCCTATTTAAGAGCACTGCTCCCATAATGCATTGCTCCATGATTTTTCAGTCATTCTGGATCCTGTCTTTTCAGTGTTGCTCTGTGTTTCCGGTTTCAAGCAAGTTCCTGTCCTGTTTGTATATTTTTGGTTCCCTGTTTCCCTCGGTCTGTTTGTTACTCCTGTCGCCGTGTCCTTTGGTTATTTTGGTTATTCCTTTTGTGCTATTTCCCATCCTTGGTCCTGTGTGGTTCAGTTCTTGGTTTTCCTTCGCTGTGCTTTTGTTTTTTGGTTTATTATTTCTCTGCTGATCTTCTGTGTATGACCCTGGCATGTTCTGACGTCCCTCTCTGGTGTTCGGATCCCTGGCTGTTCTATGACCACGAGTTTGTATTAACCCATACCGTGCTGACTCCCTTCTGTATGATTCATAGCATATACTGCTTGCATTCTGATACTCTGCACGTCTTTAAAGACCAGCCTGTCAGTGTTAGGGTTCCTTGTGTTTGTGCTGTGCAGGAGTCTCTGGCAAGCCCTGTGGTGTTCTCACCTTCTGTCACTATACATGTTCAATGAGTGATATCTCCTACACGTTGGGCTTTAAATCCTGAACATGGGCCTCACCACGGCTCACGCCGGGTGCCGCCGTGACAGGAAAGTAGCGCTTGTTCCCTAGTGCACTAGTTTCACCCAATTCAAAGACCTAGGGCTCGATTTAATTCGTCCTGACAGTCGAAACTGACACCTTTTCTTGGCCATTTTTCAGTTCGGAAGATTCAGATCTGGTCTTGCTGGCATTTCGATTCCAGATGGAATCCGGCTCAGAAATCGGCTCTCGCGGCTATTTTGTTCGACGGAAATATCGGCTTTATCGATTCAATTCGAATTTATCGTTATGCTGATTTACGAAACGATAAAAGTGCTAAAAGGTGCTGATCAATGGAAAGGCAAAAACACAGAGGGATTAAGGCCGAAATCTTTTTTAAACATTGGATTTTTCTAATTGTCGCGTTTAAAGGCAAAAATCTTCATGATGCTGGCTGAAATTAAGCTTTTTCAGGCGTTTTACCAGCCGGCTTTCTTCCGACCTGCAGCATTATTTAAATATCGCCTTTGGATGAATTAATTCATTTGAATCAGACAATGTTTAAATAAATAAAATAATAATAATAAAAAAAGATGCAGTCGATATTTTTTCCGATAGAATTAAACTGAGTCCTTGGTCTTGAAGCTGAGAGCAGCCAAAGTGGGAAAAAGTGTAGGACTCACCTAGGAGGTCTGGCCTTGATGATGGCCTGTCAGCATCGCCTTGTGACTAAAGTCTCCATTTGTATAGAATAGTATTAGTTATGGAATATTATTATTTAGGAATATTATCATTTATGGAATATTTATTATTTCTAGAATATTAATATTATTTATGAAATATCATTTATAAAATATTTTTTAATTAATATTATTATTAGAATAGTATTATCTATGGAATATTATTTATAAAATATTATTATTTATGAATTATCATTTATGGAATATTATCACTTATAGAATATTATTATTAATGGAATATTTATTATTTCTAGAATATTAATATTATTTATGAAATATCATTTATAAAATATTTTTTATTAAATATTATCTATTGAATATTATTATTAGAATAGTATTATCTCTGGAATATTATTTATAGAATATTATTATTTATGAATTATCATTTATGGAATATTATCACTTATAGAATATTATTATTAATGGAATATTTATTATTTCTAGAATATTATTATTTCTAGAATATTAATAATATTTATGAAATATTATCATTTATAAAATAGTATTATTTATTAAATATTATCTATTGAATATTATTTATAGAATAGTATTATTTATGGAGTATTATTATTTATAGAATATTATTATAGAATAGTATGATTTATGGCAGGGCTCAACATTTCAAGTCCCAAGCTACTAACCAGGCCATAAGAGTTACTCACCACCAGTTACTCCACGTGACCCCTAGCCCTTAAGTCTGCCTCTAAACACACCCCTTTAAATTATCTTTTGAAATTACACTGTTAAAGGTTTCATTTAGAATTAAGTTACAAAAATAACATTAATACCCAGACATCAGACCCCAGATACATGTATACCCAGACATCAGACTCCAGATACATGTATACCCAGTCATCAGACCCCAGATACATGTATACCCAGACATCAGACTCCAGATACATGTATACCCAGACATCAGACTCCAGATACATGTATACCCAGACATCAGACTCCAGATACATGTATACCCAGTCTTCAGACCCCAGTGTAAGCAGGGCTCCTCTCCACCCCCCTGCCAGTGACAGAGACGAGCTTGGTCAGGTTAGGCAGCTGATCCCTTCTACCGTACAGCCTGGGGAAGGGGGGGGGATAATTTATTGTGCTGCCTGCGTGTGTATTTCCACTCGCCCTCACTTAATTTCCACTCGCCAAATGCCAGTAGGCGAGTGGAAATTTTGAGCCCTGATTTATGGAATATTATTATTAATTTTAAGGCATGACACGGAGGCTCCTATTTGCAGTCTCTTTCTTACTTTAATAAACAGTAGCAAGAAGTAGACAGAAAAGTATATATGTATATATAAACTTTGATAAGAAAAACAATAGTACCAACATGGTACGTGCTGCAACACCCCCTTCCATAACGCAGTATGGACTGTCCTGAGTTAACATAAGATTCCCCCTGCTGTCCATTAAGCCTCTTTCTTGCTACTCAGCGGACAGTTAAGTATACAAAAAATTTTCCCAGCCTCCCTGCGCTTAAGGGAGTCTGGGACGCTTTATTTTATATGCTTGTAATGTATTTATTATTGTTTAATCTGTCAGCGTTTTGGCCGTTGGGTTTAGGATCTGTAACTGGGTGTTACAATCCTGTCTTTACACCTCCCACGGCCTGCGCTGTAAATCACTGAGTTTTACCTCATGCGTTAGGCTCCGCCCCCTATCTCGCGGCGTTTTCGCGGGCTTTAGGCGGCGGCCATTTCACACTGAAAAGACTTGCTTTTAAAACATGTCGCTCTCCAAGCAGACCTCGCGCTCCGGTCACCACGATTCTGACTCCGAGGGTGAGATGATGCACATCTCTACCCTCGCTGACGGCATGGCTTACCCCTGCGCTCCCAGAGGGAGGACCCTGAGACAAGGCTGGAGGCTCTGGAGGCTTCCATCACCCGAATGCAGTCGGCGGTCACCTGTATGTCGGAGTCCTTCACCCGCGCCTGGGCTGACCGTAATGTACCATCCACTTCATATAATCCCCATTATTTTATGCCTCCCATACCTGTTAACCCCTGCCCTACTGTTTCCTCTGGAACACTTACCCCTGCTCACTCCATGTGTGCCCATGGCCCTAGCTTTAATTTAGCCTCACATCCTCCTCAATTACATTTCAATCGATCCATGAGCTCTCAGGCTCTAAACAGACCCCAGAGCTTTCATGCTCACAGTGAGACCGCGCCTGACAATCTGAGCGCCAGAGGGGCTGGCATCCCCGTTCAACTGCCTGAACCCCATCACATCCCCGCACAAAAAAGAGCCCTTGACCGCGGGGCGTGTAAAGCGGTAGGTTTGCCTAAACAGCAAAAAACGTGCACCTCTCTGTTACCGGCTTATCCGCTTTCAGATGAGGATGAAGGGGATAAGGCTTATGACTATGAGGAGCCTTTTGAAATACATGCGCCCGCTTACGATGCGCAGTTGGAGGAGGATGTTGTACCACCTATTTTCCCGGGGCCACCCCACGTGAAATAATTTATGACCCGCAGGGTAACCCCCTGTTTCACCCCCAAACCATATCCCACCCACGCTCTACAGAATGGTATCCACTGCCCCATGTGGCCAAGTGGATTGATCAAAATTTCAGGGCTCCCCTAGACCGTCCCTCCAGAGCAACTATGAGGGCTGAGTGTCCCCGACCTACCACCGCGGGCAAAGTCTGTCTTACCCCGGTGGTAGACGAATATTTTGAAAAATTCCTGGGAGGAAAAGGTTGGACAATAAAAAAGGGCATCGACAATGCTCTGCGCATGATTCAGGACAAAGTCCTTGATATGTCAGGTCCCTTAACACGCCTTTTCGATGGTGGAAGATGCTAAGCTCTCTGGTAACCCCCTGGAACCTGAGGATGTCGGGGGATGGTTACAACGCACTATGTGCTTGTTCGGGAACGCTAATGCGGCAATAGCGGCAGAACGCCGTAAAGCAATCCTGATAAAAATGGACCCGCAATTCACTACTCTAGCCCCAAAAGACCTAGGTAGTGAGGCGCAGGGTTTTCTATTTGGGGACCGTTTCATCAAAGAGATGGGAACGTATGCGAACACCTTTAACAACATGGAAAAGAATGAGGCCACAATGAAGAAAGTCTTCAATCCCACTAGAGTTTTTGGCAGGGCCGGCAGATACAGAGGGCGACCTGCCGGCCGAGGAAACAATCCTTACGCCACTTCCCGTACGGGGAACTTGCCCTCACTATCTGCTCCAAAATCCAGAGCATCAGGATTCACGGGATCCTTTTTCCCATCACGTGCCCGACCCTGGCAGGGACGCGGGTTTAGAGGGACGAGAGGCAGAGGATATTTCCGTCGTCCAGCAGGTAATTCCTATACCACATCCCACGATCCCAATCGCGGGGCGCTTGCGTCATTTCCTACACAATTGGGACGCACTCACACAGGACACATGGGTCCTCAACACGATACAGGGGTTCACTGTGGATTTCACCGACACTCCATGCCAATCGTCGCCACCACACCCGTTATCACTGTCTTCGACACTTCACGAATTAGTACACACGGAGGTACAAAACCTCCTACAGAAAGAGGCAATAGAAACATCTACTCCCATACCGCGCTTTGTAAGCAACCTCTTCGTAGTTGCGAAGAAAGGGGGCGGATACCGCCCAGTCATCAACCTGAAAGAGTTGAATGGTTGGGTGGTATACCGCCATTTCAAAATGGAAGGAATTCATACAATGAAAGAGTTGTTGATTGCAGGGGATTGGCTTGTCAAATTGGATCTCAAAGATGCCTATTTGACAATTCCGATTCGAGAAGACTTCAGGGACTTCCTCGCATTCCCCTGGAATGGCAGAATGTGGAGGTTCACATGTCTCCCATTCGGTCTATCGTCAGCCCCCTGGTGTTTCACGAAACTCATGAAACCAGTGATAGCTCAGTTACGATCAAAAGGAGTGCGCTTAGTGATCTACCTCGACGACATTCTCATCATGTCGCAGTCACACTCCACCATACAACTACATCTACGATGGACCATTCAACTGTTACAGGATCTCGGATTTCTGATCAACATGGAAAAATCGATCCTAGTTCCGTCACAAAAACTGGAGTTTTTAGGCTTCATTCTCGACTCGGTACTCCAGACCCTGAGCCTCCCGAACTCGAAGGTCCTTTCCCTCCGGAAGGAAGTCAGAACACTACTTCGCCATCGCTCCACTTCCCTGAGACAAATTGCACGAGTCATAGGACTTATGTCAGCCACACGACACGCAATATTTCCAGCCCCCCTGTTTTTCAGAGCCCTCCAGAGATTGAAGGCCCGTTTTCTCCGGTCCGGCTCTTCATACAACAGGATAGTGGAGATCACGGAGGACGCAACCACCGATCTCCAATGGTGGATTACAGATTTACATCTTTGGAACGGGAGTCCTCTTCATTTTCCAACTCATTCCCTCACGATCGAATCGGACGCCAGTCGTCTAGGTTGGGGAGCTCAATGCGGTCAACTGGAGACGGGAGGACGTTGGTCTCAAGAAGAGACATTACTGCATATCAACGTCCTGGAATTGCTCGCAGCATTCTTTGCTCTCCGATGTTTTGTGAAAGGAACCGATCATCAATCCATCCTCCTTCGCTTGGACAACTTCCCGGCTGTGCGATACATCAACAGCCTAGGGGGACCTCGCTCAGTTCAGTTGACATTCATGGCACACCAACTTTGGGATTTCTGTTTCCAACATCACCTCCATGTGACGGCACAGTTCATTCCAGGGCTCTCGAATGTGGTCGCGGACTGGAACTCACGGCATTGGCACGACGCAGGAGATTGGTCGCTCCACTCTTCAGTCTTCTCAACGCTCTCTCAGCTGTGGGGTCCCTTCCACACGGATTTGTTTGCTTCCCGGCTGAATGCAAAGCTACCGACGTTCTTCAGCTGGCGCCAAGATCCAGATGCGGCGGCAACAGATGCGTTCCTTCAAGATTGGGGACCGGGACGCCCATATGCGTTTCCTCCATTTGCATTGGTTCAGAAAGTTCTGAATGTAATACGAACGCGACACCTCACCTTGGTTCTGGTGACCCCGTTCTGGCCGTCTCAAGCATGGTTCTCATCCATCCTGGACCTCGTGATAGACGATCCCCGCTTGATCCCATCCTTCGAGGACGTATTACTGGATCCGGATCACAGACCCCACCCATTGATCTTGTCAGGTCAACTGCAGCTCATGGCATGGGTACTTTCGGGATCGATGGATCAGCGAGCGGCTTATCAAGCTCGGCTACCTCGTTGCTCCATCGCTCCTGGGCTCCGGCAACTAGAGGAGTGTACGCCTCCTGTTGGACAAGATGGTCTAGCTGGTGTATTGAACGGGCTCAAGATCCCTTTTCAGCACCTCTGACACACGTCCTGAATTTCTTGTCTTCAGTTTTTGACTCGGGCACAGCTTACCGTTCCCTTAATGTGTTGAGATCAGCTATGTCGGCTGGACATGTCGGTTTCGGGGGCGTTCCTCTTGGACGACATCCCTTAGTCTGCCGGCTCCTTCGAGGGGCCCGTTTTGCTCGTCCTCCTCGTCCTCGATATGTGGTAACATGGGATGTTACTGTAGTGCTTCGTTTCCTCCTCGCTTGGCCGGATAATCATGGATTATCGTTACGCCGACTCTCGGCTAAGTTACTAATGTTACTGTGTTTGGTTTCGTGTAAAAGAGTGGGAGATGTGAGAGCGTTAGACTTTGGAGTTCGCTCTTTTTTGCCAGAAGGCGTCAGATTTAATATCTCCCGTCGTACCAAGACGTCCATCTCACAGGCGTTCTTTCCGTCTTTTTCCTCACAACCGTGGTTATGTCCGGTTAGATGTTTACAGGAATACGAGGAACGTACTCTACCCTTTTAGACGATGGAGGAAGTGGCTCCTTTGTTTATATCTTTCAGGGAGTTTTACTTTAAACCCGTATCACATTGGTCGTCCGATGTTTTTGATGTTTAATTTTCCTCTAGCTTTAAACTTGCAAATAGGAGCCTCCGTGTCATGCCTTAAAATTACAAAATTTTCCTATTCCATAACGGAAAGTTTGAATTTTATTAATGACACGGAGGCGAGTATTTCCCTCCCATTTTACAAACCCTCCCTTTTATATATGGTTCTGTTATGTTATTGTCATGTATAAATAAATAAAAACATGGACTCTGTGTCATCTTTATTCAGTTACTGTGATTACTTATCTGTACACTGTGTGTTTATTCAATAAAATTATTTATTGCTCCTATGGGTTCTGAAATCTTTTCAGCGCTAGTACCGCGTGTCTTGAGTGTTGCACGCAGTTGCTGTTATTGTTCTAACACACCCTTCGTGTTTTGTGCTTTTATTACAGCCACTGGCCCACCTGTTTGAATCTGGATTCTTTCGATTCCTTTCCTCCTGGATCACTCGTCTTCGACTCCGCACGGAAAAGATTTCAAGTGTCGTTTTAGGCTTCTTCGTAGTTTTCAAGAAAGAGGCTTAATGGACAGCAGGGGGAATCTTATGTTAACTCAGGACAGTCCATACTGCGTTATGGAAGGGGGTGTTGCAGCACGTACCATGTTGGTACTATTGTTTTTCTTATCAAAGTTTATATATACATATATACTTTTCTGTCTACTTCTTGCTACTGTTTATTAAAGTAAGAAAGAGACTGCAAATACTCGCCTCCGTGTCATTAATAAAATTCAAACTTTCCGTTATGGAATAGGAAAATTTTGTAATTATGGAATAGTATCATTTATAGAACAGCATTATTATTATTTATGGAATCTTATTATAGAATAGTATGATTTATGGAATATTATTATTTATAGAACAGTACAGCGAGGAGGTCACTGAGTGGGTTTTTGGGCTTGCGTTATGTAAATATGTCACACACCTCAGCTGTAGCCATTTCTGTAAACGTAGCGAGCGCCGCCTCCACGTTTGACTTGTCTTTGGTGGCCATTAGGCAGTAGCTCTTTAACATTGACATCTGGTTCTGGGCCTGCGGGCTGCGCGGGTGGAACTCCTTCAGTAACTTCTCGGCGGTACGCACGGCGCGCCGCTCTGACTCGATCACTTCTTCTGAAGGGCTGCATGTGAAACACAGAATGATTCAAAGCTCCACCAACACCATAAAATGAAATGTCCTTGTTGTGTTTATTTGATGTTGCTGATTTCTTACATGTGTTTGTTTTTCTCTTGTTTAGTTAAGAAAATATTTTCCACTATATGTGTCACTGGGTGCATCCATTGTGTGATATTTCCCTCTATATGTGTCACTGGGCGCATCCATTGTGTGATATTTTCCTCTATGTGTCACTGACTGCATCCATTGTGTGATATTTCCTCTATATGTGTCACTGGGTGCATCCATTGTGTGATATTTTCCTCTATATGTGTCACTGGCTGCATCCATTGTGTAATATTTTCCTCTCTATGTGTCACTGGGCGCATCCATTGTGTAATATTTTCCTCTATATGTGTCACTGGCTGCATCCATTGTGTGATATTTTCCTCTATATGTGTCACTGGGTGCATCCATTGTGTGATATTTTCCTCTATATGTGTCACTGGGTGCATCCATTGTGTGATATTTTCCTCTATATGTGTCACTGGGTGCATCTCATTGTGTGATATTTTCCTCTATATGTGTCACTGGGTGCATCCATTGTGTGATATTTCCCTCTATATGTGTCACTGGGTGCATCCATTGTGTGATATTTTCCTCTATGTGTCACTGGGAGCATCCATTGTGTGATATTTTCCTCTATATGTGTCTCTGGGTGCATCCATTGTGTGATATTTTCCTCTATATGTGTCACTGGGTGCATCCATTGTGTGATATTTCCCTCTATATGTGTCACTGGGTGCATCCATTGTGTGATATTTTCCTATATATGTGTCACTGGGTGCATCCATTGTGTGATATTTTCCTCTAGATGAGTCAGCTGGCAGCTGAATGAGATAAAACAGGGAGCTTAAAATATTTCTAATCTATCCCCTGGTGATGTCCTCTTATCTCAGGTAAATTGGAAAACAGAATCCACACCCTGCAGCATTATCTAAACATTCCCTCATTCACTGGTAAATACTGTAGATTAAAAAAGCAAAGAAGTAAAGTAAAACATTTACATAGATAATGCTAAATGTTACATCATGGGAAAAATCCACATAATGGAAACAGGAGATAAAAACCGAAATGTTTCCTTTTTACATGCAATTACTTCAAAACAAAGAAAAAAAAAACAGCATGTGCTTTATAATGTGTTTTATAAAGTATTTCATAATGTGTTTTATAAAGTGTTTTTATAAGTTTTATTATAATGCACAAGTAATCTAGTTACAGCTTATATAAGTGGTACTGTCTCTTTAACAATTAGCAGGCGCTTATTACATGGAGGTCGAGGTGACAGAATGTGGAGGGGCACCTGAAAGCCGCTCTTACCTTTTCTCATCCTCCAGGTTTTCAAACACCTCCCCTCCTAACAGCTCGTTGTCTGGGTTCAGGCAGATCTGGATCATATTGCTAATGGCACCTTGACCCCATTCGTTGTCTCTGCGAGCCTTATTAAAAAACACCAGTGCCTCGTTAGGCTGTCCAATGTGCCTGCAGGGATTGAGAAAATAGGAAGAGGTTATAACCCTATAACACAATTCTGTATCTCTAGGTAATATTGAGCCGAACGTTTCCCAATATAGAATGGTTTAGCACTGATAGAGTCCAGTGACCTTACTGGGGGGTAACCCTGGAGAGTAACAATGTGTATGTCTTTAGGGGACTGGAAACACAAGTTGCAAGAGGTAAAAACGTAACCTTTACTACATTTCTAAATTAAAAACCATGAAAGACATGGTAACACAAAACATATAATAACATTGGACACATTGCCAGAAACCAAGCCCGAGGATAGAAGATAGTATGGAGAATCAGGCAGAAAACAGGCCTTGGAGGATCCATGGCAATAGGATAGCAAAGAAAAACATTCTAAGCAAGTAATTAGTAGCTGTGACGTGCGTCATTTGGACTTGGGGTGCAGAGATGGAGATGGGTTTGGGAGATAAAGACCTGGGGTCCTTTATTATTTTCTTGCAGAATGGTTGTGTAATCTGAGTTGTGCGTGAATAATGTTATCTGTCTATTGTATGGTCCATGTGTAGCTGTTTATCTGCTGCATATTTGAGGAGTTGTAAATCTGCCTTGTCAGGCAAACACTGTCCCGTTTTCTGATTACTGATACAATGGTTTATGTAAATTAATGTGGTCTCTGATTGTCAACGTAAGGAAACTTCTACACTGTTTAATTTTGCATGAAAAGGTATTTTTATAAATGTTTCATTTTCATTGTATTTAAATGCTAAATGTGTATACGTGGATTTAGTAGAGAAAAGGCGAAAAAAGCAGAATGGGAAATTGAGTGTGCTGGGACTTATTTATATTAAATCTCCTGGAGAAAGATGGGACATAGAATCACACAGCCCTCCTCCTCTCACATCGATAAGAGTTAGGTCCTGCGAGACAGACGGCCCCTGATCGCACCATGGGTAACATTTCCCACCCTGCTTGAGCCCCGCGGTAAGAAAGCAGATTGTACAACAAATGCTTATGCCGGTGTTCTGCCCATCGAGCGAACTTGCCATAATGGTGAACCCGCGTCACTTCCAGTGCACCTACATCACCAAAAGTGAGGTGGATCAGCTGGATACAGCATCCGCAATGCCAGTGAAACCTGTGAGTTTATTTAAATATGTAAACATGTAACATAGTGACTATATATAGAATGCACCTGTAAACATGTAACACTGACTATATACAGAATGCACCTGTAAACATGTAACATAGTGACTATATACAGAATGCACCTGTAAACATGTAACACTGACTATATACAGAATGCACCTGTAAACATGTAACACTGACTATATACAGAATGCACCTGTAAACATGTAACACTGACTATATACAGAATGCACCTGTAAACATGTAACACAGTGACTATTGTGGTAGGTTGCTCAAAATATGGCCCGGACAGCAGGAGATTGCGGCTCAGGTGTACTTTTATTATAAAGCAGAACACAGTCTTTTTCAGCAGTTGGGGAGGCTTCCCCTTTTATGCACAAACAAAACTAAACAAAACAATCGGCCTACTCCTGTCAGGAGCCTACCTCTTTTCCGTAGTGCCCTTACTACCGGTTACTGGGCCAGCTACCCGGGCCCAGTACAAAACAAACAAAGTAAATCACGCATAAGAGATTCTCACCAGTCTCTTTCCTGCAGAGTACACCGAAGTTACCACCTCTCTCTCCCAGGGTGGATTGCTACTGAGAGAGAGATCCTCCCCTCTCAGTCCTGCTAAGAAGACCCAAGAGGAAACGCCTACAGGTGTGCTAGCTGGAAGGGTGTTAACCCTTCCTACCAGGGATATACTGCCCTCTGGAGCCTCTGGCTCACAAAAACATGGTCCAGGACATGGTTAGAATAAACAGGGCCCAGGACCCTGTTACACATCCCACCCCCCAGCTTAACACAGGAGTGGGAAGCGGCCTCCGCCGTAAGGCCGTGAGCCCTAGACAAAGCATCGGCATTGCCATGAAGGAGACCTGCACGGTGTCTCACCACAAAACTAAACGGCTGCAAGGATAAAAACCACCTTGTGATTCTCGAGTTCCGGTCCCGGTTGGTATGCATCCACTTTAACGGGGCATGGTCAGTGACAAGGGTGAAACGCCTGCCCAACAAATGATACCGTAAGGCTTCCACAGCCCACTTTATCGCTAAGCACTCCTTTTCTATCGTGGCATAGCGCTGCTCCCTGGGCAACAGCTTCCTGCTCAGATAAAGAACGGGGTGCTCCTCATCGTCAACAAACTGGGACAGCACAGCACCCAACCCAACCGCAGAGGCATCAGTCTGGAGGAAAAACTCTTTGGTAAAGTCTGGCGCTATGAGCACAGGCTGAGTACATAGAGCCTCCCTTAGGTCAACAAAAGATTCCTCCGCCTTGCTGTCCCAGCGTACCATGTCTGGACTCTTCGCTCGCGTAAGATCAGTGAGGGGAGCAGCCCTTGTGGCAAAATGGGGGATAAACCTTCGGTAATAGCCCACGATCCCTAAAAAGGCTCTCACCTGCTTCTTTCTCAGAGGCCTGGGCCAGTGTTGTATGGCACCTATTTTGTTAAGTTGGGGCTTTACCACTCCCCTACCAACCACATAACCTAAATACCTGGCTTCAGTCATACCAATAGTGCATTTAGGGGGATTTGCTGTCAGCCCAGCTCTTCTAAATGTGTCCAAAACTGCCTGCAATTTCATCAGATGCGTTTCCCAGTCGGAACTGTGGATGATGACGTCATCCAGATACGCGGCGGCATATGTGGCATGAGGTCTAAGCAGCTTATCCATCAACCTCTGAAAGGTTGCTGGGGCTCCATGGAGGCCAAAAGGCATTATCCTATAATGAAACAGCCCATCAGGTGTCGCAAATGCAGTTTTCTCTCTCGCTTCCTTGGATAAAGGTATCTGCCAATACCCCTTCGTCAGGTCTAGGAGAGAGAGGTATCTGGCTTTCGCTAGCCTCTCCACCAACTCGTCCACCCGAGGCATGGGGTATGCATCAAATTTAGATACCTCGTTCAGCTTTCTGAAATCATTACAGAACCTGATAGACCCATCAGGCTTAGGTACTAGGACGATCGGGCTAGACCAGTTGCTCTGGGATTCTTCTATTACCCCTAATTCAAGCATTTTTCTTACTTCCGCCCTCACAGCGTCCCTTTTTGCCTCAGGTATCCGGTACGGTTTTACCCTTACGGTGACCCCATGTTCTGTAACGATATCATGGGCAATTTCTTGGGTCCTACCCGGTGTTGCTGAGAAGACGTCTTCATTCCTCTCGACCAGCTGTATAGCCTCCTCTGTTTGCTTGGGTGTTAACTCAGGGGAAATTGGAACAGACTGTCCAGTGGACAGGGAATCCGCATCGCCCACAGCGACAGTACAGGCCTCTCTATCCTGCCAGGGTTTAAGGAGGTTGATATGAAACACAGCCGTTTTCTTACGGCGTTCAGGTTGACTGACCCTATAATTCACTGGGCTTATCTTATCCAACACTTCATAGGGTCCCTGCCAACGTGCTAGAAGCTTACTTTCGGCAGTGGGGACTAGAACCATTATCCTGTCACCAGCTTTGAATTCTCACCACGGCCCTCTGGTCATAGTGGAGCTTCTGGGTACTCTGAGCCAGTTCCATGTGGTGGCGAACGAGGGGAACAATCCGGGATATACGCTCCTGGATTTGTTCCACGTGCTGTACAGTACTGACCCCGGGGACACCTTGTTCCTCCCAAGTCTCTTTCAGCACATCTAGTATGCCTCGGGGGTGCCTCCCATACAAAAGTTCAAACGGGGAGAAGCCCGTTGAACTTTGGGGAATTTCACGGACCGCAAATAGCAAATACGGAAGCAGCAGGTCCCAGTCTTTCCCATCTCGACTGACTACCTTTTTTAACATCCCCTTCAGGGTACGATTGAATCGCTCCACCAGCCCGTCTGTCTGTGGGTGGTAGACTGAGGTTCGCAAAGGGTGAATGTTAAGCAACTGACACAACTCTTTCATCACCCGGGAGACAAACGGCGTCCCTTGATCGGTCAGGATTTCCTTGGGTATGCCAACTCGCGAGAATACCTGAATCAACTCCTTCGCTATGGTTTTGGCGTTGGCCTTGCGCAAGGGAATGGCCTCAGGATATCTGGTGGCGTAATCCAGGAGTACCAGAATATATTGGTGCCCCCGAGAAGTTTTGTCCAGCGGACCTACCAGGTCCATGCCAATCCTCTCAAAGGGCACATCGATAACAGGGAGAGGTATGAGTGGGGCCCTTAACCTGGGTTTCGGGGATGACAACTGACATTCCGGGCAAGAAGCGCAGTACCTTTTAATCTCCTCATATACTCCGGGCCAAAAGAACCTTCTGAGCACCCTTTCCTGAGTCTTGTCTACCCCCAAGTGTCCCCCCAGGAGGTGAGAGTGGGAAAAATTAAGCACCTTCCGAGTATACGAGGAAGGAACAACCAGCTGCTCAATCTCTTGGCCTTCATCTGAAGTTACCCTATAAAGGAGATCGTTCTTAAGGAGGAAATATGGGTAGGTACCTTTGGTGCTACCCTGCACAGTCACCCCATTCACCTCTACTACCCTGCTTCTAGCGACCTGCAACAGTGGATCGTTTGCTTGGTCTCTCCCAAAGCTACTACTGGAAAGATCCAAGGGTATTGGGTCCTCCACCTCCGTCTCAACGTCTGACTCGAGGTCATGCACCCTTTGTCCAACCTCTATATCGTCTTCGGTACATTGGGTGGCTACACCTTTACTGTTTCGCTTTCCACGTTCATTCAAGAATACCTCATTTACAGCTCTATTAAACCGCTGTTTGCTCTCCCGGCATGCTCGTCTGGTTTTACCTATTTTCGGGTTGTCCACATACAGATCGGGATCAGTAAAGGGAAACATCTTAAGGATATCACCATCCCCTTGTTCAACTTCAGGGTCGGCTTTTTTCGGTGTTCCCGGTGACTGTAATAGGGTGTGGAAGCCAGGAAAGTTCCTGCCTATAATTAGGGGATAGGGTAACCGCTTTACCACTACCGCTGACATTTTAATCAGTCTGCCCTGCACAACAACCTCTATAGGGGCAGTAGGGTACCGTACCGTGCACCCATGAACACAAAGTACCCCCATGGTTTTATGGTTTTGTACATGATTGGGTTTGACCAAACCACCTGCGACCAAGGTTAAGGCACTGCCTGAGTCGACTAATGCCCCTGTATCTTGGCTGTTCAGTTGCACCGTCATTCTAAAGGCGTTTGAGCCTTCCACCATGCCCGATATCAGTCCACAAAAGTTTAGGGGATTTTCCCCCAGTCCACATTGCATTGGTTCTGCGCGGTTAGGGCAGATTGCCCTGACGTGTCCTTTCCCGCCACACTCGAAGCAAACTATGGAATTTCCCCCAAAGCGATCCTCTCTCACAGACACTTGATCCCTAGAGTCCATTTTCTGTCGGCGCGCTCCCCCTCCAGACTCCGCTTCAGGCTCATTCCGGCGGTTTCTTGGTCTCGGGAGCAAGCTGTACGGCATTGAACATTTCTCCAAGTCTTTTGCAGACAGATAACGTTCGACGTGGGCTATCATGCCATCATAGGTAGTGGGGTTTCCCTGACTGACCCATTCACGCAGGCCACGGGGAAGTTCTCTCAGGTACCGGTCAAGCACCAGAGTTTCCAGCATTTTTGCAGGGCTTTGGTTCTCCGGTTTGAGCCATTTCCGGGCCAGATGAATCAAGTCAAACATCTGGGATCTGGGGGCCAGACCTTCTTTAAATCGCCATTTATAGAAGCGTTGGGCTCTCACAGTTGCCGTCACTCCCAACCTGGCCAAAATTTCTGCCTTTAGTTGTGGGTAGTCGGCAGCCGCTTCCTCTTCCAGGTCGTAGTAGGCTTTTTGTGCTTCCCCCACGAGGAAAGGAGCGATGATCCCTGCCCACTGTGTTGGAGGCCAGGCTTCACGAGTAGCAGTTCTCTCAAACGCCAGTAGATAGCTTTCCACATCATCCTCTGCAGTCATCTTCTGCAGACAGTTGCTTGCCCGGATCGTGCCATTACCTTTTTCTAGTGCAGGAACTGTCTGGGAAGTAACGTTTTCCAGGACATTCTTAAGCAGGGCATGCTCCATTTTTTGTGTCTCCGCCAGGGCCCCAATTTGCTGGGCCAACAGTCTATTGCACTCCTGCTGTGCTGCTAAAGCTTGCCTGCTTGTTTCCTGCTGCACCGCCGTGGCTTGGACCAGGGCCTTCACGACGTCCTCCATTTTCTGCGGGTCCTGTACCTTTAAGGCTATTGTAACAGCGGAGCCGGTACGAATGAGAGAATCCCACCGCTGCCACCACTTGTGGTAGGTTGCTCAAAATATGGCCCGGACAGCAGGAGATTGCGGCTCAGGTGTACTTTTATTATAAAGCAGAACACAGTCTTTTTCAGCAGTTGGGGAGGCTTCCCCTTTTATGCACAAACAAAACTAAACAAAACAATCGGCCTACTCCTGTCAGGAGCCTACCTCTTTTCCGTAGTGCCCTTACTACCGGTTACTGGGCCAGCTACCCGGGCCCAGTACAAAACAAACAAAGTAAATCACGCATAAGAGATTCTCACCAGTCTCTTTCCTGCAGAGTACACCGAAGTTACCACCTCTCTCTCCCAGGGTGGATTGCTACTGAGAGAGAGATCCTCCCCTCTCAGTCCTGCTAAGAAGACCCAAGAGGAAACGCCTACAGGTGTGCTAGCTGGAAGGGTGTTAACCCTTCCTACCAGGGATATACTGCCCTCTGGAGCCTCTGGCTCACAAAAACATGGTCCAGGACATGGTTAGAATAAACAGGGCCCAGGACCCTGTTACACTATATACAGAATGCACCTGTAAACATGTAACACAGTGACTATATACAGAATGCACCTGTAAACATGTAACACAGTGACTATATACAGAATGCACCTGTAAACATGTAACACAGTGACTATATACAGAATGCACCTGTAAACATGTAACACAGTGACTATATACAGAATGCACCTGTAAACATGTGACACAGTGACTATATACAGAATGCACCTGTAAACATGTAACACTGACTATATACAGAATGCACCTGTAAACATGTAACACAGTGACTATATACAGAATGCACCTGTAAACATGTAACATAGTGACTATATACAGAATGCACCTGTAAACATGTAACATAGTGACCATATACAGAATGCACCTGTAAACATGTAACATAGTGACCATATACAGAATGCACCTGTAAACATGTAACATAATGACTATATACAGAATGCACCTGTAAACATGTAACACAGTGACTATATACAGAATGCGCCTGTAAACATGTAACATAGTGACTATATACAGAATGCACCTGTAAACATGTAACACGGTGACTATATACAGAATGCACCTGTCATGTAGTGACTATATACAGAATGCACCTGTAAACATGTAACATAGTGACTATATTTCCTCCATATTTATTTTCTGGGTTAATCTGCATATTTGTGTTTTGTTTTTAATATCTTGCATTTTATTACTTTGTATTTCTGTAACAATTCAATGTTCTTGAACCCAGGACATACTGAAAACGAGAGAAATCTCAATGTATCCTTCCTGGTAACATACTTTATAAATAAATAAATAAATACATTTCCTTCAAACAGTAATCCCCCCCCCACACACACACACATCTGGACGATTTACCAGCAGTAAAGGCCTTTGCAGTAATTATAACCAGGCTCCAATGCAGTCCGTGAGGCCTTCGCTGAGGACACGTCCAGGTATGCGGGAGCTTCGTTCAATTTACCGTTTCTTCTCAGCAGGTCGATCAACTTACTCAGAACAGCGAAGTTATCTAGAAATCAAAGAAAACATAAGAGCACGGACGTTCGACGGGTCACAACGTACCCACCACAGTCACTCCACTTCTCTTTATATTCTATAACAGGGCTGTCAAACTCACAGCCCCCCCAGACGCTGATGCCTACATTTCCCAGAATTCTTTCAATGCAGTAAGTAGCCAGAGAATCATGGGAGGTGTAGTTCAGAAACATCGGGGGGGGGGGTGGAGTTTGACAGCCCTGGTCTATAGCTTTATATGCTAAAATAACCTAAGGGGTTATTCACAAAGCAGCGAAATTTCAGCGCTTTGGCGATTCTGTTTCACCATGGGTCACCATAGAGCACCGAAGATGGAGTCGCCAAAGACCGCCGCCAAACTGCAGAAAAAAGGAAATTCAATTACTGTTTTGGCCTCTACCACTTCTACTGGTAGGCTGTTCCATGTATCCACCACCCTCTCAGTAAAATAATGCTTCCTGATGTTACTTTTAAACCTTTGCCCCTCTAATCTAAGACTATGTCCTCTTGTTTTGCTACTTTGTTTCCTTTTAAATATACTCCCTTCCTCTACCTTGTGGATTCCCTTTACGTATTTAAATGTTTCTATCATATCTCCTGAGACCAGTAGCCCCAGTTGCTCTCACACCGTATATATCACTGTATTCGGCGCTGGTCATGCAATGGGTTTCATGAAGAAATTCTGCGCTCATTTCATTCAGTTACACATTTTTATAGAAGCACTAATAAGTTCCATAGCGCTGTACAAACTCATTGTCCAACTTAAAATGTTCAAAGCCAGGAGTGAATAAACTGTTTGTGATGGAGCAAATCTGAGGCCATTTGTTTTGCATTCAGCCCCCAAATATTCATATCAAAGCACCATAAAGTTTTAAAATTCGTTTTTTGCCCTTCAGATTCGCCGTCCTGTGTGATCCACCTGTGTAGAGCCTCACCTGGACTTTTCTCCAACACTTGCTGGAAAAGTTCTATGGATTTGGTGTAATCCTGTTTGCGGAACAGAATGTCTGCCATCATCTGCGAAGGAAGGAATAAGGGGAGATCAGGAAAGATCTTAAAGGGCCAGTACCACCATGAAATGACATGTCCTTATTGTGTTTATTTGATGTTGCTGATATTTTACACGTGTTTGTTTTTCTCTTGTTTAGTTAAGGAAATATTTTCCCCTATATGTGTCACTGGGCGCATCCATTGTGTGATATTTTCCCCTATATGTGTCACTGGGCGCATCCATTGTGTGATATTTTCCTCTATATGTGTCACTGGGTGCATCCATTGTGTGATATTTCCCTCTATATGTGTCACTGGGTGCATCCATTGTGTGATATTTCCCTCTATATGTGTCACTGGGTGCATCCATTGTGTGATATTTTCCTCTATATGTGTCACTGGGTGCATCCATTGTGTGATATTTTCCTCTATATGTGTCACTGAGTGCATCCATTGTGTGATATTTCCCTCTATATGTGTAACTGGGAGCATCCATTGTGTGATATTTTCCTCTATATGTGTCACTGGGTGCATCCATTGTGTGATATTTTCCTCTATATGTGTCACTGGGCGCATCCATTGTGTGATATTTCCCTCTATATGTGTCACTGGGAGCATCCATTGTGTGATATTTTCCTCTATATTGTCACTGGGTGCATCCATTGTGTGATATTTTCCTCTATATGTGTCACTGGGCGCATCCATTGTGTGATATTTCCCTCTATATGTGTCACTGGGAGCATCCATTGTGTGATATTTTCCTCTATATGTGTCACTGGGTGCATCCATTGTGTGATATTTTCCTCTATATGTGTCACTGGGTGCATCCATTGTGTGATATTTTCCTCTATATGTGTCACTGGGAGCATCCATTGTGTGATATTTTCCTCTATATGTGTCACTGGGTGCATCCATTGTGTGATATTTTCCTCTATATGTGTCACTGGGTGCATCCATTGTGTGATATTTTCCTCTATATGTGTCACTGGGTGCATCCATTGTGTGATATTTTCCTCTATATTGTCACTGGGTGCATCCATTGTGTGATATTTTCCTCTATATGTGTCACTGGGTGTGAAGAGAATAATCGTCTCCAATTGTCCGTCCTTAACCCCTAAGACCCTGTCTTAGGCACACCTTGAGTTAACTCTCCTTCTGCGCAGGGAGAGAGAGAGAAATCAAAAACACACGAGGCATATTTTAGTCTGGCATCCCTCTCTCTGCCTTCCAACGGTTCTTGACACATATTTATACCCTGTGTCAAGGCGCTGGCTCTTTATTTCATTAGTTAACATTTCAAAACATAACATAGTTCATTGGCCAGTTTCAATACAGGTCTGGTGACACATTTCTAGACAGTCCCGTGGCCCGAGGCATGTGACTTCTTGAGACATGCTATCTCTTGAGAAATGCTAGCCATCAGCATTTCTTCAGACATTTCTTCAGACATTTCAAAAGATCAGCATCTAAAGACATCTGCAAACATCAGTATCCTTGCCATTCCTAAAGACATTTGCAAACATCTTGAGAAGTGAACCTTAGTCCTATAATACTGCTGACTATCAATTTATCTTAAAACTATTTCTTATATTTTAAACCTTAATTTATCTATTAATATTATAATTCCTGGGGTGTTATTTAACTACTTATAGGGTCCTTCTTATAGGTTAGCAGATGGTGGTCCTGAGGATTCCTTTTCCTTCAGGGTGCATCCATTGTGTGATATGTTCCTCTATATGTGTCACTGGGTGCATCCATTGTGTGATATTTTCCTCTATATGTGTCACTGGGTGCATCCATTGTGTGATATTTTCCTCTATATGTGTCACTGGGTGCATCCATTGTGTGATATTTTCCTCTATATGTGTCACTGGGTGCATCCATTGTGTGATATTTTCCTCTATATGTGTCACTGGGTGCATCCATTGTGTGATATTTTCCTCTATATGTGTCACTGGGTGCATCCATTGTGTGATATTTTCCTCTATATGTGTCACTGGGTGCATCCATTGTGTGATATTTTCCTCTATATGTGTCACTGGGTGCATCCATTGTGTGATATTTTCCTCTATATGTGTCACTGGGTGCATCCATTGTGTGATATTTTCCTCTATATGTGTCACTGGGTGTGAAGAGAATAATCGTCTCCAATTGTCCGTCCTTAACCCCTAAGACCCTGTCTTAGGCACACCTTGAGTTAACTCTCCTTCTGCGCAGGGAGAGAGAGAGAAATCAAAACACACGAGGCATATTTTAGTCTGGCATCCCTCTCTCTGCCTTCCAACGGTTCTTGACACATATTTATACCCTGTGTCAAGGCGCTGGCTCTTTATTTCATTAGTTAACATTTCAAAACATAACATAGTTCATTGGCCAGTTTCAATACAGGTCTGGTGACACATTTCTAGACAGTCCGTGGCCCGAGGCATGTGACTTCTTGAGACATGCTATCTCTTGAGAAATGCTAGCCATCAGCATTTCTTCAGACATTTCTTCAGACATTTCAAAAGATCAGCATCTAAAGACATCTGCAAACATCAGTATCCTTGCCATTCCTAAAGACATTTGCAAACATCTTGAGAAGTGAACCTTAGTCCTATAATACTGCTGACTATCAATTTATCTTAAAACTATTTCTTATATTTTAAACCTTAATTTATCTATTAATATTATAATTCCTGGGGTGTTATTTAACTACTTATAGGGTCCTTCTTATAGGTTAGCAGATGGTGGTCTGAGGATTCCTTTTCCTTCAGGGTGCATCCATTGTGTGATATTTTCCTCTATATGTGTCACTGGGTGCATCCATTGTGTGATATTTTCCTCTATATGTGTCACTGGGTGCATCCATTGTGTGATATTTTCCTCTATATGTGTCACTGGGTGCCATCCATTGTGTGATATTTTCCTCTATATGTGTCACTGGTGCATCCATTGTGTGATATTTTCTCTATATGTGTCACTGGGTGCATCCATTGTGTGATATTTTCCTCTATATGTGTCACTGGGTGCATCCATTGTGTGATATTTTCCTCTATATGTGTCACTGGGTGCATCCATTGTGTGATATTTTCCTCTATATGTGTCACTGGGTGCATCCATTGTGTGATATTTTCCTCTATATGTGTCACTGGGTGTGAAGAGAATAATCGTCTCCAATTGTCCGTCCTTAACCCCTAAGACCCTGTCTTAGGCACACCTTGAGTTAACTCTCCTTCTGCGCAGGGAGAGAGAGAGAAATCAAAACACACGAGGCATATTTTAGTCTGGCATCCCTCTCTCTGCCTTCCAACGGTTCTTGACACATATTTATACCCTGTGTCAAGGCGCTGGCTCTTTATTTCATTAGTTAACATTTCAAAACATAACATAGTTCATTGGCCAGTTTCAATACAGGTCTGGTGACACATTTCTAGACAGTCCCGTGGCCCGAGGCATGTGACTTCTTGAGACATGCTATCTCTTGAGAAATGCTAGCCATCAGCATTTCTTCAGACATTTCTTCAGACATTTCAAAAGATCAGCATCTAAAGACATCTGCAAACATCAGTATCCTTGCCATTCCTAAAGACATTTGCAAACATCTTGAGAAGTGAACCTTAGTCCTATAATACTGCTGACTATCAATTTATCTTAAAACTATTTCTTATATTTTAAACCTTAATTTATCTATTAATATTATAATTCCTGGGGTGTTATTTAACTACTTATAGGGTCCTTCTTATAGGTTAGCAGATGGTGGTCTGAGGATTCCTTTTCCTTCAGGGTGCATCCATTGTGTGATATTTTCCTCTATATGTGTCACTGGGTGCATCCATTGTGTGATATTTTCCTCTATATGTGTCACTGGGTGCATCCATTGTGTGATATTTTCCTCTATATGTGTCACTGGGTGCATCCATTGTGTGATATTTTCCTCTATATGTGTCACTGGGTGCATCCATTGTGTGATATTTTCCTCTATATGTGTCACTGGGTGCATCCATTGTGTGATATTTTCCTCTATATGTGTCACTGGGTGCATCCATTGTGTGATATTTTCCTCTATATGTGTCACTGGGTGCATCCATTGTGTGATATTTTCCTCTATATGTGTCACTGGGTGCATCCATTCTTCTGCATAAAGAAAAAAAAAAACTAACTTTATTTTTCCTTTTTACACACAATTACTTCAAAGAAAGAAAAAAAACAGCGACATGTGTTTCATAAAGTGTTTTTGTTTTGTAAGGCACAAGTAATCTAGTCACAGTTTATGTAAGGGGTACTGTCCCTTTGAGGCTAGGGTCAGACTAACGCATTTTTCGCGTTGTCTGTGAAAAAGTGCGTTCGAACGAATGGATGCATTTTTCACGGAATACGCGATAGCGGTCATACGATGCGCCTTTTCGTCCGTGATTTTGTACGGATCATCAATAAAACCCTTTTGCGTCTGGACGTTATGTTAGCCGGACATTAGCAGCGTCTGACGTCTCCCAATCACGTAAACACGCCGCTAGCGGACGCAGCGCACTCTGTACGTCAGTAGTAGCGGTTTGACGTTCTAGAAAAAATGTGTTCATTTGCCACTTGCGTTACGCGGACGAACTTCCGTGCGGCCGTTCTTCGTATGTTACCCGGCATTGGACGTCATTTGCTGCTAGTACGGCCGTGATTTCGTGCGGCTAAACGCACGTTAATACTGCGTTAGTCTGACCCTAGCCTAAAAAGGTGACATCAGCTGCTGGGACTGGACAGGGTTACACCACCACCTGAA
The DNA here is from genome assembly GCA_009667805.1 of Leptobrachium leishanense. Taxonomy (NCBI): domain Eukaryota; kingdom Metazoa; phylum Chordata; class Amphibia; order Anura; family Megophryidae; genus Leptobrachium; species Leptobrachium leishanense. The sequence continues at coordinate 326,250,147 of CM019067.1, read as the reverse complement.
TGTACATTGTGACGCACTCCGCCTTATATCTATTGTGAAACCACATGCAGGGCTTTACCCGGGGAATCGCAGGCTGGCACTCTGAGGGCAAGCAATAATACTGCAATAACCCGTAGCAAGCCGCACTCTGCAGCAGCTTGAGTCAAGGGTCCCTTCATCCCCAAAACAATAGACAGACAAATGATGAAGATTGGTTTATTCTGGATCGCACATGTTTTGTATCACACGCTTCTCGGTTACTTTGTTTATTAACTTTTTTACTTGTGTATTTATTGTATGCTGGTGTGTCAGCCGGTGTGTCAGCCGGTGTGTCAGCCGGTGTGTCAGCCGGTGTGAGCTAACCCTAGCATCAGCCTGTTTTCGCGTTAGCGGCAGGTAATTTCAGTCTAGCGCCGGACCAAAAGATCGTTTGCCTCTCGTTACAAATGGAGAAAACCACTTAGCGCGCGGTAACTAAAGATTCGTAGCGCGAGCTTAATGTACTTACCGCATCCTATACTGGGCAGCGCTACAGAGCACTTTCTCTATTCTAACCAACAGATTGTATGGTTAAACCGTCGCGCTTTGGGGAAACGTGAGAAGATGCATTGTAAGGTTAAGCTGGCGCGCTTCGGGGGAAACGTAAGAAGATGCATTGTATGGTTAAACCGGCGCGCTTAGGGGAAACGTTGAGAAGATGCATTGTGTGGTTAAGCCAGTGCGCTTTGGGGAAACGGTGAGAAGATGCATTGTATGGTTAAGCCGGCGTGCTTTGGTGAAACAGTGAGAAAGTGCATTGTATGGTTAAACTGGCGCGCTTTGGGGAAATGTGAGAAGATGCATTGTATGGTTAAGCCGGCGCGCTTTGGGGAAAAGTGAGAAGATGCATTGTATGGTTAAGCCGGAGCGCTTTGGGGAAAAGTGAGAAGATGCATTGTATGGTTAAGCCGGAGCGCTTTGGGGAAAAGTGAGAAGATGCATTGTATGGTTAAGCCGGAGCGCTTTGGGGAAAAGTGAGAAGATGCATTGTATGGTTAAGCCGGCGCGCTTTGGGGAAACGTGAGAAGATGCATTGTATGGTTAAACTGGCGCGCTTTGGGGAAACGTGAGAAGATGCATTGTATGGTTAAGCCGGCGTGCTTTGGGGAAACGTGAGAAGATGCATTGTATGGTTAAACTGGCGCGCTTTGGGGAAACGTGAGAAGATGCATTGTGTGGTTACACCGACGTGCTTTGGGGAAATGTGAGAAGATGCATTGTATAGGAAAACCTGCTCTATGCGAAGCCCATAGGATTCAATGTAAAAAATATAGTTTTTATTCCTTATTTATTAAAACGTTTATTTTTTTTAATCCGTAGCAAAAATACTTTTTTATTTATTGAATTTTTAGAATTTATGAGATATTTTTCTAGATTGTTCAAGTGAAATTTGGGCTTCCGATTAGTTTTTTTAAGAAAAAGAAACGAAGATTTTTTGCACTGGAGCTTTTTATTTTTAACCATACAATGCACTTATCTTAGCGTTTCCCTAGCGCGCGCTAATGAATCTTGTACATGGACTAACGCTGACAAGGTGATCTGTTGGAGGGTTGTCATGCGCGACCTTTTAGTGACACGCGCTATATTTTTCATGTAGCGTTGGCGTTTTAGCTCACACCAGCTGATAGAGCCCTATGGGTATTTGTACAGCTTTTACACATTGCATATTTTAAATTCGATAAATTATATATTTTAATGATTTAATTATAGTTTCTTTTTAGCAATTAACTAATACTGTGATCTGATTAATCTAACAGGTCTATTCAAAGAAAGGTGAAACTCAGGAGAATGACTGGAGAAGTGAAAATTCTACGTCAAAATAGCCAAAGCAGAAAAATTCTCCCATTTATATCACTTTCCAAATCGGCTATTTGGTCTAGATTGTTCTCTTCTCCTACCAGTTCTCCTGAGTTTCACCTTTCTTTGAATAGACCTGTAAGTTTCTGATTGGAGGAAGTCTTAAGATTAATTATTGACTTGTAGTTCACTAAAGTGGGGTAACTCCAAAATAATGGCTGGCACCCCTTGTGCCCCTCTGCCTAGTTTGAAATGAATGAGGTGGTCAGGACCGTCTGCGTCACGAAAATGCACATGGCGGCTCTGAGCTGAGATATATATATATCCTACAGCAAGATACAAGCGCTGACCGAGATGCCGGGTAGGTAGTGATCCGTGCTGGCACCTGGTAACGTCAGGGAGCGTGCAGGGTTAACTCCTTCACACCCAAAATCGAAATACCTTGAATTTGCATTGTAATGCTTTGAAAAGCACTCATTAGTGTATCCAGGGCTCGAGTCGAGCGGGAACGCGCAGGAACGGCGTTCCCGCACTTTTCCCACAGCGGGAACGCAGCGTTCCCGCTGTGGCCCGAGCCCGAACGCCGCCGCCGCACATTGCCGGCGGCCGGCGTGTTTCCTGTTACAAGGGCCGGTGACAGGAGGTGGAGCCGCTCGCCTGGCTGTTTCATAGTTCCCAGGCGAGCGGCTGCACTTCCTGTCAGCGGCCACTGAAGCAGGAAGCACGCGGCCGCTGGCAGAGGTGCAGAAGCAGCAGCAAAGGTGAGCTGGGCTGGGGGCAGTATCCCTGAGACCTGGGGGGGGGCAATATCCATGAGACCAGGGGGCAATATCCATGAGAGCTGGGGCATTATCCCTGAGACCTGGGGGGGCATTATCCATGAGAGCTGGGGCAATATCCATGAGAGCTGGGGCATTATCCATGAGACCAGGGGGCAATATCCATGAGAGCTGGGGCATTATCCATGAGAGCTGGTGCATATCCATGAGACCAGGGGGCAATATCCATGAGAGCTGGGGCATTATCCATGAGAGCTGGGGCATTATCCATGAGAGCTGGGGCATTATCCCTGAGACCTGGGGGGGCAATATCCATGAGAGCTGGGGCAATATCCATGAGAGCTGGGGCAATATCCATGAGAGCTGGGGCATTATCCATGAGACCAGGGGGCAATATCCATGAGAGCTGGGGCATTATCCATGAGAGCTGGGGCATTATCCATGAGACCTGGGGCAATATCCATGAGAGCTGGGGCATATCCATGAGACCAGGGGGCAATATCCATGAGAGCTGGGGCATTATCCATGAGAGCTGGGGCATTATCCATGAGACCTGGGGGCATTATCCATGAGAGCTGGGGCATTATCCATGAGAGCTGGGGCATTATCCATGAGAGCTGGGGCATTATCCATGAGAGCTGGGGCATATCCATGAGACCAGGGGGCAATATCCATGAGAGCTGGGGCATTATCCATGAGAGCTGGGGCAATATCCATGAGACCAGGGGGCAATATCCATGAGACCAGGGGGCAATATCCATGAGAGCTGGGGCATTATCCATGAGAGCTGGAGCATTATCCATGAGAGCTGGGGCATTATCCATGAGAGCTGGGGCATTATCCATGAGAGCTGGGGCATTATCCATGAGCTGGGGCATTATCCATGAGACCAGGGGGCAATATCCATGAGACCTGGGGCAATATCCATGAGACCAGGGGGCAATATCCATGAGAGCTGGGGCATATCCATGAGAGCTGGGGCATATCCATGAGAGCTGGGGCATTATCCATGAGACCTGGGGGCATTATCCATGAGAGCTGGGGGGGCATTATCCATATGAGCTGGGGCAATTATATCCATGTGAACTGGGGAAAATATATCCATATAACCAGTGCTGTGTATATTATTCTTGGGGTTCAGTGCTGTGTATGTTATTCTGGGGGCTCAGTGCTGTGTATATTATTCTTGGGGTTCAGTGCTGTGTATATTATCCTGGAGGCTCAGTGCTGTGTATATTATTCTGGGGGCTCAGTGCTGTGTATGTTATTCTGGGGGTTCAGCGTTGTGTATGTTATTCTGGGGGCTCAGTGTTGTGTATGTTATTCTGGGGGCTCAGTGCTGTGTATGTTATTCTGGGGGTTCAGTGTTGTGTATATTATTCTGGGGGCTCAGTGTTGTGTATGTTATTCTGGGGGCACAATGTTGTGTATATTATTCTGGGGGCTCAGTGCTGTGTATATTATTCTGGGGGCTCAGTGCTGTGTATATTATTCTGGGGACTCAGTGCTGTGTATGTTATTCTGGGGGCTCAGCGCTGTGTATATTATTCTGGGGGCTCAGTGTTGTGTATATTATTCTGGGGGCTCAGTGTTGTGTATGTTATTCTGGGGGCTCAGCGCTGTGTATATTATTCTGGGGGCTCAGTGCTGTGTATATTATTCTGGGGGCTCAGTGCTGTGTATGTTATTCTGGGGGCACAATGTTGTGTATATTATTCTGGGGGTTCAGCGTTGTGTATGTTATTCTGGGGGCTCAGTGCTGTGTATATTATTCTGGGGGCTCAGTGCTGTGTATGTTATTCTGGGGGCTCAGTGCTGGGTATATTATTCTGGGGGCTCAGTGCTGTGTATATTATTCTGGGGGCTCAGCGCTGTGTATATTATTCTGGGGGTTCAGCGCTGTGTATATTATTCTGGGGGTTCAGCGCTGTGTATATTATTCTGGGGGCTCAGCACTGTGTATATTATTCTGGGGGTTCAGCAC